>PVKS010001425.1:0-14896 GCA_004027875.1 Aplodontia rufa | reverse complement strand
CACATGTGGACAAATGGGCTACCCAAGGCCGGGTGGACTTAGCTATTCTTCTGTACTATCCTGCAAACCAACAAATTCCTCCATTGTGAGAAAGTTGTCCCATATACTCAACAAGGGAGAAGTTCTTTTTTTCTAAGATAGTCTGGATCAGCAGTTCTTAGGTGAGTGGGGGGACATTTGGCAACACTGGGAAACACATGTAGTTGTCACAACTGAAGGAGTGCCATTTGCATCTTGCAAACATCCTACAATGGACAAGACTGACCCCTTCACCCTGATAGAGGTAGTAGCAAGGACCAAAATTGAGTTAACACAGAAGCAATCAAGACTTAGTTGTCAGAAGGGAGAATATCAAGTGTCCCTGGAACATTCATGTTTGGAAATGTCAACATCAGCACGTTGGCCAAGGCCACAAAGGAAAATCATTTGAGAGTTGTTTACTAACCTCTGAAACCAATGGCTCCTCCAGTGATACAGCCACTAATGACACTGTTCTTCCAATCTGATTTTCCCCGGTACTGTGGGAGGATAAATGCAGTTTAGAGCCAAAGAAACAAGCCAGACAAGAAGATTAAGGAAAATACACAGGGCTTCCAGTTGGCTAATTTAGTTACTACCCAAAGGAAACCTAACCTTTTAAAAAGTATTCTAAAATTTAAATGTGTTCATAGATGCTTCCTGAAGGTGGCACTAGAACACTGAAACAAGTTCAGCTTTTGTAAAGTAATCAAAACTTCTTTTCAGGTTCTCCAAAAGTATTTGTGGGGTGGGGGCGGGAGCCCTGGGGTTCAAACACAGGGACCCTCTACCACTGAGCTGTACCTATATCCCTTTTTATGTTTATTTGTTTTTTTTTTTTTTTTTTTGAGATATGGTTTCACTAAATTGCCCAGGCTGGCCCACAACTTATGATCCTCCTCTCAGCCTCCAGAATAGCTGGGATTACAGGTATGCACCACAGCAATCAGGTCCAACAAGTCAAAATGTTTAAAATCATGAACTGGGCTAGGGATGAAGCTCAGTGGCACAGCACCTGTGAGACAGCAGCAGCAGGTAAGGATTTCTCAGAAACAGAGACACTTACAGATTCTACCAAACACTCAGTACAGGAAAACATGGCGCCCACAATGGCAAAATTTTTGGCATAAGACATTCCTCTCTGTCCCATATCTTTAAGAACTTCTTTTGCAGTCGGTGTACGGTAAGGATCCTTAGGGTCAAAGCCTACATTGGTATCAATTCCGGCAGTAAAAACTCCAAATGCACCTCCTAAGACAAATCCTAAAAACAAACAGAGATGAAGATTTCTTTGGCATATTTTCTGGGTTACTCCTTGGGCTCATAATTGAAGATGACTGTTTGTGTGGCCATCAGTACAGTAGTCTCTAAAATTCTCCACTTGCCTCCTCCAGATTACACAATTTGGAGTCTATCTTCTGTCTCATCTAGGATTCCTTCCTCCTTTCATTTCCTAACATTGCTCATGAATCTGCCACTCTACAGAATTTAAGGAAGTTTTCCAAAGTAACCTAAGTACCAAATGGCTAATTCCACACTGCTGTCCATATACAACCTTCCTAAGATACTGGACATTTCCATGTGGATGTGTTCTCATCATCTCAAAATCAATGCAAGTTCAATGAAACCATGGGCACCTTCCCTCCCTGATTTCCTGAGTACAGCTTTCTTTCAAGTCACCCAGCTCCAAAAAGATCTCTTTTCTTTCTAACATATTTCGCTTTTAAAAATATGTGCTCACACTACTCATTCTTAACTGTCTTTCATTCCCAGGGAAATTCAAACTCATTTAAAAACGCGGTCAACTTCTTTACCAGCACACACGAGGTATGCTGTATATTCTCAGATACTCAAAAGATTAATTTCTTTTTTCTTAAAAAGCCACCTTCCTCCCCGGCCCCTGTGCTGGTCACTGATGTCTGGTCACACTGGCCCTTCTGATTTTCGAACCTCAAAGTAGCTGTTGCCTTGAGAACCTTTGCATTTGCAATTCCCTACGTTTTCAGCACTTTCTACCGGGCTCCTTTGCAACGTTCTTCCGTGTATAAGGTAAAACTCTGGCTTCACGTGGTCCAGGCTCTTAGCTCTTTGATCCCGCATCCCCACCGCCCGGCACACGACAGTTGCTAAGCAACTCGTTGAAAGAACGATCAAATGAATGGACGAAGTCACCCATATTGGAACTTGCAGGGCCTGACCACAGGCTGATCCTCTGATTCAATTTCCACGGGCGAAAGCTAACCTCAGGGTCAGGCGAGGAAACGCCCGAGTTCACTCTGCCAGGCAAGGGTGCAGTCAAGGTCGAGATGCACAGGTCGCCCGCCTCTTAGGCGTGTGGTCTTCTTGGCAGAGAACCCCAAGGTCCTCTGAGACCTCAGCCTCCCGAGGGCCCCACGGGTCTCGCCTCACCTCCCACGCAGGCCAGCGCTGCCTTGAAGGCGCAGCTTTCCATCGCCTTCTCGATCATCTTCTGCTCCTCACTCTTGGCCGGACTCGGAATCCCGCCCAGGCTCCCAGGCTCCAGGAGCCGGGGTTGACGCTTGTCACCCACCAGGTACTGCAGAAGAAGGCTGTACTGCAGTGGGGCTTCGGCGGAACCCCCCGCCTCCGGAGCGGAGCCCCCGGCATTTGGGGCAGCAGCCGCCATGACAGCCGCTGCCCAAGAAACTCACGCGTCGTTCTGCCCACCGCAGAACCCACAGCTTCCGGTCTGGTCCCAGAGAGACCAGCCAGTGTTCAGCAACAGCAGATTCGCCACATCGAGGAAGCTGCGGAAGAAAACGCTGGCTTTTGCATTCCTGCGAGAGAACTATCATGTTTCCCAAAAGCCTCTTGTGAACGCTGAACCAAGCTTATTGTGCTGCTTCCCCAGCACTAAAAAACAAAATCCACCAAAAAAGTGTCGTCTTTGGGCCTGCAGCGCGGAGCCTACCGGGATTTGTAGTTCTAACTCGAACATGAAACTACATTTCCCAGAAGGCCGAGCGCGTGCTCTCGCGGGCTGGCCAGTGGATCTCCTCCGCGCTTCTGACAGGCGGGCGAGGAGCCGCTGCGCACCCGAGAGGCTGCAGTGCTCTGGAGAGCCGGCAGGGTACGCAAGTGTCTTACTGCTGTCCTTCCCGCCGGGTAATTGGGAGTGAGTTACTTTTTTTTTTTTTTTTTTTAACTCGACAGGCTCTCGCTATGTTGCCCAATGTGGTCTCAAAAAATCCCGAGGAGCTGGGACTACAGGCGTGCGCCACCACACCTGGCCTAATTGGGGTGTTCTTGAAGATGTTGTGGGATGCAGGTGATGGTAGGTGTGTTGTAGCTAAATGTGGAAGCATGGAATAAATGTACACCATTCATGTTTTGTTCGGTAATTAAGCCTTAGAGGAAAAAGAAGAGGCCAACAGAGAAGTGAGGCTAGCCCAGCCTAAGAGAAACCCGGGACTGGTAGGCAGCGAGGGCAACGGCAGCTCAGCAGAATCAAGGGGGACTCGGCTGCTGCTCACTCCAGCCAGTCACCAGGGGAACCAGTGGAACCATAAAAGAGCCAGCTTATGATAGGTGGGACCGATTCTAGAATTTACCAGCTCGCAAATTCACTAGCTAAAGGGAAACTGCGAGAGAGCACTGAACACGAGCCCAGAAAAAAATCTGCTCTAGTTTTTTTGGTTGTTTGTTTGTTTGTTTTTTGAGAGAGGGAGAGAGAGAGAATCAATTTTTATTGAGTTTTTCAGGTGGCTTTCGTTGCTCTGAGACTTCGCTGTGCATGTGGTACTGGGGTTTGAATCCGTGTACTTGAGCGTGCCGGGCAGGTGCCGTAACCGCGGAGCCACCGCTCCAGCCCCCTGCAGCAGTTTCTAAGGTCCCAAAGTGAAGTATTCAGACTCGGTGTGTGCGTCCGCGCCCATCAGGGTGCTTGGAATGGAACCTAGGGCCTCATGCATGCTAGGCAAATGCTTTACCATCAAGCATGCGTCCAGCCCCAGACTAGCAATTTATCCGGGGGTCTCAGCTAAAGAGAAACACGTGAAAACAGGGGGGTGACGGTGGCCAGTCAATAGCAGAGCTGCTTCTTTGATGTCCAAAATTCTCTAAGCTGTGAAGATGGACATGTGATTCCCTCTGCTCCTGCTCCCACCAGGTCACTGAATGAGCTGTTCCTGAAATCCCCAGTGACTTCCCAGTTGTCAAATCTAATCCACGCCTCATTTCGCTAGATTTCTCAGCTGCATGTGACAAAGTGATCCCTCCCTTTGAAGTTTCTTCACAGTTCAAATAAAGCCCTTTTCTCCTAGTTTTGCTCTAGCCCCTCCAGTTGCTCTTCTCTGACTTCACTGGGGCACCTCCGCCCGACCATTTCCTGTTGCTCCTCTTGGGGCTCCCTCTGCTAGACACCTCACTCTCCCAGGGCAGCCTCATCCACACTCATGATTTCTGTACTACTGCCTCTAATGCATCAGTAACTTAGATTTTCCTTGTAGAAAAAAGAACCAGACACTTCTTTTTCCCCCTTGGTACTGGGAATTTAACCCAGAGTGGCTCTAACACTGAGTTACATCCCCAGTCCTTTTTATTATTTATTTTGAGACAAAGTCTTGCTAACTTACCCAGACTGACCTTGAATTTGGCAGGCCACCTAATTCAGTGTACCTATTAGCTGGGATTACAGGCATGCGCCTGCCCCTGGCAAGAACCAAACACTTCTGATAGGCACTTCTAATTCAGCACACCCTATCAACTACCCTATCGTTCCAGATGAATGAACAGTCTAGGGTTCTGACTTGCTATGATTTTTTTAAGGTACTGGATATTGAACCCAGGTCTTTGCACATGCTAGACAAGCACTCTAGCACTGAGCTGTATGTCCAGTCCTCTCATGTTAAGATCTTAAGAACCAAAGTCAGAACCGAGAGAAGTTGAGACAAGCTAGCAGGAAAGGGATACTTGGGAATCAATAAGTGGTCTAAAGAGCTAATCCCTGGAACTATGCAGAAAGCAATAGTCAAACCCTGAAAGGAAGGAAGGAGCTGCCTTGGGGAGATTCAAATCATCAGGTGGAGAAATTCTGTGTGACAAAGGTGCATGAGGTAGAGATATCCTTGGCCCTGATCACAGATAGTAAGTGAACAGACACTGATCTGACGTCTCCCTCTCACACCTCCTTCCAAAAGGTGGAATAGATTTCACCTGATGGAAAACCCGAACCCTTTCAAGTACACTCTGAAAGACAGAAATGGTTTCCCGTGGCTGTTTCCGTGGATTGAACCTGTGTCAGCAGTCCAGCGACCTTATCTGGCTGTGGCATCATTGGGAGTCTCACAGCTTTTAAGTTACGTCTTGATTCTCCACCCCAGGTTGTCTCTTCTGGTCACAAGGATGCAGGATTAGAACAGCATCTCAGTAGGTTAAAGAACAGGGGATAGTTAAAGATGAGTTGGGTTTGAAGTGAGGGATAAAGAAGCATTAGATGTTGCTGAGTTGATGATCCGTCACTCAAAGGACTCAAGGAAGTGGCACAGAGGAGTACTGTGCTGAACTGGAGGAGGCTTGAATATATCCACCCAGGTTTCTGTGAGACCCCAGCTGATCTGTAGTTCTCAGATGCTGTCTGGCTGCTGGAGCCCAGAAGTCAAGAAATAACACAAGTTGGAATGTCCAAGAGTAAAAGTGAGGTGTGTTGCCCGCGGATTTGAATTGTGTGTGACTTTGGTAACAGTGAGATATATCTGTAGTCCTGTTGCTGGTTGGAGGTGTGGTCTGATAGATTCTGAGTAACCAAGTGATTTCTTGTAGATGATAGTGGGTATTGGACAAGTGATCCGATATTTAAAGAGTCTTGATCAACGTCCTCCAAAATTAGAGGACAACTAGGAGCTGAGGTTGGACATGTGGTGGCTAAGAAACTCATGGAAGGTGAAGATTCTGCAGTCCTCCTAGAAGGTGACTGTATCCACCAACATCACATGGACAACTTCATGCTCATGTGAGGAGTGGCGGTCAGAGAGGAAATCCAAAGATGTTTAGGAATCAGAGTTGCTACAGCCAGGCACAGTAGTGCACAGCTGTAATCCTAGAAATGCAGGAGTCTAAGGCAGGAGGATGGCAAGTTCAAGGCCAGCCATGGCAACTTAATGAGACTCCATCTCAAAGTAAAAAATAAAATGAGCTAAGGATGGAGTTCAGTAGTAAAGTTCATTGGGATTCAATTCCTCATACCAAAAATTTAAAAACCAATTTTTCTAACAGAATTGCTACAATCTTCTGCTGCCTATCATATGTGTTCACTTAAGACAGAGTGCTGGTTTTAACATAGGGCTACCACAAGCCCTGCAGACCCGGATGGCTAGAGGTGCTGGTTAGGAAGGAATGATGGGTCAGGCATCACATCTGAACAGAGGCTGCCCCACATTGGCGTAATTCTCAGGAATTTTTTGACTGATTGTGAAGCACAATCATTATTAAAAATTAAATTCTATAATTTACAATTAAAATGTATCAAAACAGGTGAGGTATACTGAAAACTCACATTCGAAATATTTTACTGTTTGTGCTCTTGAGATTGTTTACATCTATTATAACAGTGTGATAGAAATAACTTAGTGAGGCGCTGTGAGCCTTTCTTCCCGATGCTTTGATGTTGATAGTTTGAAATTGGCCATAATGAGAAGATTTATACCACAGAAGTGGGCCAATTCTGTAAGTCAAGTCTTTTGATTGCCACTGTTGTTAAACATTAACCAGCATGCCATGCACTACAGTAAAAAAAAACAATTTTTTTTTTTAAAGAGAGAGAGGGAGGGGCTGGAGCGGTGGCTCAGCGGTTGCGGCGCTTGCCTGGCATGCATGAGGACGAGAGTTCAAACCCCAGCACCACGTACGCAACAAAGTGTCTGAGGAATGAAAGTCACATGAAAAACTAAATAAAAAGATTGCTTCTCTCTCTCTCTCTCTCTCTCTCCCCCCTCTTTCTTTAAAAGTGAGAGAGAGGGAAAAGTGAGAGAGAGAGAGAAAGAAAGAGATAATCAATTTTATTTATTCATCTGGCTTTGTTTTTCCAACACTTAGTTGTGTATGTGGTGCTGGGGTTTGAACCCAGGTCCTTGTGCATGCCAGGCAAGGGCTCCAACCGCTGAGCCACCACTCCAGCCCACTATAGGCAAATTTTGACAACCAGAAACCCTTTGCATTTTTTAAAGGAAACCAGTAAATGAGGGATTGTGAGGCAGAAAAGTGGGGAATGAATATCTGGTAATATCTTAGAAAATCCCAGGAAATGCTGGGTGTTTCTCACTGATAGTAAAGATAGAAGTTCTCACTCCTACGAATCCTAACACTTCGTGTAGCATCATTTTGGATCCCTCTAATGGACAACATGTCAGTGACCCAGGAACCCTCTGGGACTTTTAAGCACACTTCTTGCGTCTGGCCCCGAGACAGTACTGTAACAGGCCCCTGGGTACCTGGCCCAGGGACTCTCAGAAGATGCTGGTCAAAAAACATAAAGGGCTCCTCTAAGTAAACAGAGGTCATTCTGTTCAGAGGTTGCACAAAGTAGTTTTCATCAGGACCCAAGAGGGCTGGGACATTACCTAGCTTGATAGCATCACAGATATGAATGACATAGTTGTGACAGGAAGTGAAGGGTCCTTCCTTTAAGGGACTCTGGGGCCCCAGGGAAGAAACCGGTGCTGTAAGCCAGTATTGCCGTGCTTTGGGAGCCCCTTTCCCTGGGCTGAGATGAGAAAACACCGTCTGGTAGAGACGGAGACCAGATAGTTGTATGTTCTTACCTGAAAGGGTGGAGTGACTCTCAGCTTTTCTCCCTGAAGTCACTTTCCCAGAAAAGGATATTTATTGTCTGTGTGTAGTGACAAATGGGATAGGGAATGACATTGCTGCCTGCCGAAGACTAAAGTAAAGCAGAGTTGTCAGGTCTCTGACCATAGTCTTGGGGCTTCATGGGCAGCAGTTGGCTAATGGCACCCTCTAGGCTTGGGATGAGCCCTCCGTGTGCAGCTCTGAGGCACTGTGGTTACTCCCCTATGTCCACAGTTAAGTTCATGTGGCAGCAGAACCTATGCATATTCATGGAGGGGGTTTCTTGGCCCGGTAGGGGCTGGGCTTGCAGGACCAATGAATGCTTCCTCCAGGAAGCATCACTCTATAGCTTTTAGTGAGCGTCAGAAGCACCTGCAGGAAGAGGGTTGTTTTGAGATTTTGTAAAGTGCTTGGTGCTTAGAACAGTGTCTCTGTGAAATCCCAATAAATATGAACAGTTGCCATCGTAAAGGGGCTGGAGCAGTGGCTTATCAGTTGTAGTGGTTGCTTGGCATGTGTGAGGACCTGGGTTTGAACCCCAGCACCACATATACAAAGAAGTGTTGGAGAAACAAAGGCCAGATGAAAAAAATAAAATTGATTATTTCTCTCCCTCTCTCTTTTTTATTTTTTAAAGAGAGAGGGACCGTGAGAGAGAGAGAGAGAATCAATTTTATTTAGTTTTTCATGTGGCTTTCATTGTTCTGACACTTGTTGTGCATGTGGTGCTGGGATTTGAACTCACATCCTCGCACATGCTAGATAAGCACAGTAACTGCCTAGCCCCTGCTCCAGCCCTCCAATCTCTCAAAAAAAAAAAAAAAAAAAAAGGAGAAAAATCTCAATTGCTAGGCATAGAGTTTCTGATTCAGGCCTGGGGTGGGTGTGAAAAGGTACATTTCCCAGGTGATGCATGACCAGGTGATACGTGACCATTTTGATATCACTGGTCTATATCATTGTCCACACTGACTCCCACTGGAAGTAGTCACACCACTTGGAGCTACACTGAGATGGTACATGGCTGTTCATCTAACTGACCCTAGAGCACATCTCAGTGTCAGGATCCCCTAGACTGTGGCAGAAGGCCAGAAAAGAGAGGAGAGGTAGCACACTGCCAGTTTCCTCTCTATCCTGAAAGTAACTTCGACCTGCTCAAATGGCTGGCGTTCAAGGCTTTGGACCAATTTATTGTGAAAGAAAAAAAAAGTCATTGACTCTACCAGGCATTTGTTTATGTCTGAGCAACTTAGTTTCCTAAGTCCAACAGTGGCGCTGTGATCACACAGATCCCTATCTCCTGCCACATAGAGACGGACTTGGAGCTTGATTCTGTTTTGGGTCTCCCAAGTGCTTGCTCAGTAGATGACCTGGACAGAGGCAAACTTTTGTCATTTTTTACTCTCTAAGCACAAAACTGGCAGTGATTCCCCTTCTCACTCACCATTCTCCCAAAACCCAGAGCTTTCTGTGTCCTGATATTATTATTATTTTTTTAGTAGATGAGTTTTATTATAGAAAGTAAAGCATAGGGAAAAGAGCAGACTTCTCCCAGAGTGGGGGAAGGGGACAGAGCCCTGATATTATTATTTTTATTTTTATCTTTATTATCGGTACTGGGGATTGAACCTGAGGGACCTTTACCACTGAATTATGTCCCTAGCTTCCCTAGCTCTTTTTATTTTGAGACAGGTTCTTGCTCAGGGTCTCACTCAATTGCTGATGCTGGCCTTGAACTTGCAATCCTCTTACCTCAGTCTCCAAGTCTCTGGGGTTATATGTATGTGCCACCACTGATATTATTTTTTTAATTAGAAAGGCCTAGAGGCCCTCTAGGTCGAGAATGGGCTTTGTTCTAGGAGTAGCCCAACCAGAGTGCATCTTCATTGTGGCCCTGACAAAGGCGGGGCAAGCGGAATCTTTTTTTCTTTTTTCTGGAAAAAGCTTTATTTTCATTTGGTCCAAGGCTTGGGAAGGGCTCCACGGTTGTTGAAAAGCTGCTTAGGGGTTGGAGGGTGAGGCTTGGGCCAAAGCCCTGATGTCAGGAGATGCAAAGGAGCCCCATCAAAGGCCACTGGTCCCCAGGGCCTCCTAGTCATGCTTGAGGGTGAGTCTTTCGAAGAGATATTCGCCCAGGCCAGCCTAGGGGATCCCCCATCTTCCTTATGAGCTTCACTTCCTCATGGAGGAAGTGGTTCTCCAGGAAGTCACAGAGATGTGGGTCTCTACCCATAGAGCCCAAGGCATGAAGATCCAAAATGGCTTGGCTCAGGTTCCTCTCCAAGGCCAAGGCAGCTTCCGTGGCATCTAGAGTGTTGCCCCATTCGTCTTGGGAAGGTTTCTGCGCTTCCTGGTAGAGGGCACGGCCGCCTCTCTGGTTTTGCATCTTCCGGAGGCCTTAAACTTCTCCTCGGCCAGCTCGGGAAGAAGTGATCCACACCCTTGAGAGCCACTTCCTCGCGGTCAAAATAGTAGCCCAAAGAGAGGTAGCGTATGAGGCCTCCAGATGCAAATTCACCAGGCTCTGGATGGCAGCCTCCACCCCGGTGGAATAATTCTGACCAATCTGGGAGGTCATGGTTGATTAGCAGTAAGGAGCTAACCGCAAAAACCCAAGTTGGCTGGTCCTGGAAGCAGGGTTTGGGCGCGAAGCTGGGCCCGAGGTTGCAAATGGAGACCAGATTAGAAGCGGTTGGAAGCTGAAAGTCCCCGGGTCTGTTCTGTCCTAACACTGTAGAAGCAAGAGATAGATCCGTGGGACCTCTGGACACGATGGTCGGAATTTTTTTTTTTTTTAAGAGAGAGGGACAGTGAGAGGGAGAGAGAGATAGAAAGAGAATTTTATTTAGTTTTTCATGTGGCTTTCGTTGCTCAGACATTTCACTGTGTACGTGGTGCTGGGGTACAAACCTGTGTCCCTGCACATGGGAGGCAAGCACCTAAACCTCTGAGCCACCACTCCAGCCCCAGCAGGTGGAATCCTGATGGGTGTCTTTGTTTGTTTTGCAATGCTGGGGATTGAAAGTTCCTTTTTTTTGTTTGTTTGTTATAACTTCTTCGCATCTGAACCACCTATGACTTGAGAGCACTGCTCTGCAAGGAACACAAGCAGATCAGCCTCTGGTCAGCCCAGCAGTGTTGGATCTCAGGCACTGCTGCCTCCTATGGAAGCACCTTAGTGAGATCCTGTTTCAAAATAAAAAAATAGGGAGGGATAATAGGGATCTAGGGAGACAACAGCAATGTGGCATGCTCTTTACCCACCCCCCACCAGAAGCCACCTTATGCAATTAATACTGGAAAATTCATAATCATATATATATAATGTATATACACCCACATTTATAGCTGTTGGTGGGGGGATATAGAAGAATCAAGAGATGGGGTAGGTGATGTATGGGTGACTCTGGATTAGAATAATAAAACATGTCATATTGTTACCTTATATGCATCTATGATTGTATAACAACTCAACTCCTTAAAAAAAAAATACAAAGGGCTGGAAATGTAGCTCGGTGGTTAAGCACCCCTGGATTTAATCCCTGATAAAAAAAAAAACGGTATGTGGATGATGCCGCAAGCAGGAAGTCTAGGAAGACTGAGTGGATGGAAGTACCAGTCACTCAAATGGGAACAAGAAGAATGGGTTTGAGGAGTGAAATAAGTTCTAATTTAAGTCCTCCTGCACCCAGCAGCCTCATAAAGGCTTCTACTTCTATGTAAGGAATAAAAGTCACACCGCAGAGGCATGGCCTCTGGTCAGCCTCTCAAATCTGCTCCCCTTGCCTTGCTTGGGAGTCTGTTTTGGGGGTTTGAGTTGTTGCTGTGTAACTGCCCCTGATGGTTCTGGACATGCCTAGCTTTCTGAGACCTTCTCCTGCCCTGGGGCTTGAGGCTTCTTTCATTTTGTTCTCTGACACGGCCACAGCATTTCTGGCCAACCTCAGGACTGCTGCCTCCTGAAGCCTCAGAGAACCTACCCTGGGCCAAAGTCTCTTGTCTTGATGAGGAGTGGCAGGGGAAAGAGATGGAAGAATGGAGGGATGGGAGTTTTCTCCTAAAACTCAGAGTGGCTTCAGTATGCAGAGTCCTTGTCCTGCTTTCAATCCTATAAACTCTTGATTCTTCTGTATACACCCCCCCCTACTACAGCAATAAATGTGTGTTTATAAATGTATATAAAAGATTATGACTTTTCCAGCATTAAATGATTGCATAAGTATTATTTGGCTTCTGGGGGCGGGTAAAGAGCATGCCACATTGTTGATTGTCTCCCTACATCCCTCCCCACCATCCTTCCCTCTATTTTTTATTCTTTTATTTTTATTTTTAAAGAGAGAGGGACAGAGAGAGAGAGAGAGAGAGAGAGAAAGAGAGACTCAATTTTATTTAGATTTTCATCTGGGTTTGTTGCTCCAACACCTCATTGTGTACAAGATGCTGGGGTTTGAATCTGCAGACTCGCGCATGCAAGGCAAGTGCTGTAACTGCAGAGCCACCGCTCCAGCTCTCTATTTTTTTTTTTTAAAGAAAGAGGGGACAGTGAGAGAGAGAGTGAGAAAGAAGCAATTTTTATTTAGTTTTTCATGTGACTTTAGTTCCTCAGACACTTCACTGGGTATGTGGTGCTGGGGTTTGAACTTGTGTACTTGAGCATGAGAGGCAAGCGCCGTAACTGTGAGCCACTGCTCCAGCCCTTTGTTTTTGATTTTGAGACAGGATCTCACTAAGTTTCTTAGGGCCTCACTAAGTTGCTGAGGCTGACTTTGAACTTGTGATCCTCCTGCCTCAGCCTCCTGAGTCACTGGGATTACAGGCCTGTGCCACCGTGCCTGACTTCATCCTCATACCTTCTAAATACCTTTTCAAACACATCCTTTCCTTCTTATACCCATTGCCATTATAGTAGTTTAAGCTCCAACACTTGATTAACATTAATACACTTGTTTGCATGTGGTACTGAGACTGAACTCAGGGGCTCTCTACTGCTGAGCTATATCCCTAGCCTTTTTTTTTTTTTTTAAGAGAGAGGGACAGTGAGAGAGACAGAGAAAGAGAGAAACAACTTTATTTAGTTTTCCACATGGCCTTCATTGCTCCAACACTTAGTTATGTACGTGGTGCTGAGGTTTGAACCTGGGTCCTCGTGCTTGCCAGGCAAGCCACTGCTCCAGCCCCTCCCTAGTCTTTTTTTATTTTTTTAATTTTGAGACAGGGTCTCACTAAGTTATTGAGGCTGGGAGGCTGGCCTCAAACTACTATCCTCCTTCTTTCAGCCTCCTTAGTAGCTAGGATTCACAGGCAAGTGCCACTTTGTGCAGTTTAATAGCCTATTAATTGGTCTTTTTGCCTCATGTCTTGCTCTTCTCCAAACTATCTACAGGACCATCTTTCAGCACAGAAATGTGATCATGTCTGCTGCTCAGAATTCTGTTGTGTGCCAGAATGAAATCTAAACTCCATGTGCTGCTTTTACAATTTGTGCCCAGGAAGAAGCACATTGCTTCAGTCCAAGTTTAGTTCTCCCTGGAACATTTCCATTCCCAGTTGTCTGCTTTCAATATTCTCATTTGGACCTAGAAGTGATGAATCAAAATCACTTTTTTTTTAAAGAGAAAGGGACAGTGAGAGGGAGGGAGAGAGAGAGAGAGAGAGAGAGAGAGAGAGAGAATCAATTTTTATTTGTTTTTTTCATGTGACTTTCATTACTCCTACACTGTTGTATACGTGGTGCTGGGGTTCGAACCCGTGTACACATGCAAGCACCATAACCACGGAGCCACCACTGCAGCCCTCCAAATCATTCTTGATACTTCATAGTCTTAAGTATCTGAGACCTGAGTTTGTACTTTTTGACTGTCATTTCTTTCCAGATGTCTTTCCTTGACTTGTACCTTCAGTCAAGTATAAAATGTTATTACTGTCTTAATTGTTATGCTGTCTTAATTGTTTTGATTCTGGCCTTTGATAGCTATGGTGAGCACAGAGGTTTCCAGGGTAATTTTCAGTGATGGATGCTGGGGTTCTAGCCTGTAGTGTTCTGGAGCAGATTTACTGCACACCATAATTGTTTGGAAGTTTTCTGTCCTCCCCACACTCACAACCCAGATTTGCTTACTCTTTCTGATGCTGTTGCTTTTGCTTTGTTTACCAAAAGCTGTTGGAAATGTGGCAGACAGTCTGGCTGTCTGGTGGGTTTTCAGGACCCACTTCAGTCTTCATTAATGGATCATATACTGGCTGTACCTGCAATAAAGTCACAGTGATGACCATCAGGGGTATAAGTTGTGATCCTCAGACTTGATATGAAAATTATTGGATATGGAAATATGCATAATGCTTTTTTTTCCTCTGACACTTTGCACTTATGACAAGAAAGTAAAAAAAGAGTTAGGAGACTTTAAGAATTAAAGGCACTGGGTACGACCCAGTGGAGGAGTGCTTGATAACAAGTTTGAGACTTTGGGTTCCATCCCTAGCACCCCAAATGAAACAAAACAAAACAAATGAACAAAACCATAGACCATATTCCTCTCTGCTTTGCTAAGGGATGAAATGGACAATAAAAAAGAGCAACAACCAGATGTGGTGGTTCAACTCAGCAGGCTGAGGCGGGACTGCAAGTTTGAGACGAGCCTGTGCAACTCAGTGAGACACTGTGTCACAATAAAAACGAATAAAAAAGTCTGGGGAAAGTCTGGAGAGGTGGCTCAGTGGTAGAGTGCTTTTGTGGCATCCACAAGGACATGGGTTTCATCCCCAGCACCACATACACAATTTAATGGAGGAAAAACAAAAACCAGGTGAAAAATAAAAAATCAACTCTCTCTTAAAAAGGAGGGGGCTAGGGATATAGCTCAGTAGTACAGTGCCCCTGGGTTCAATCCCCACTACCCACCAATCCCCCACATACACAAAAGAAAAATAATTATGACTTTCCAAAGTTTTATATCAAGTTGATGCCAGAAAGAAAAACAACACACTTCTGCTGTAATCAAGGACAATGCCCTGTTTTCCCTTGTTTCATTTTGAAAGATTTCATCAGATCTCACCCTCATATTCTCCTTCATTT
>PVKS010001424.1:0-142544 GCA_004027875.1 Aplodontia rufa | reverse complement strand
TCTCATACGTGGAAGGTAGAATTCAATCAGAAAAAGACTGATAGTTGGCTAAACTAACAATAACCTCAATATGGGTGAATTTTTAAATGAGCAGGCAGAACCTTGCATATGATACTGGGGGATATAGGGAGGCATACAGGGAGGAGGGAATAGGAGAGATATCAAGACAGCTGGAGGGAAAGAGTATGGGAGTTATCAACCCAATGGGGAACCTTGGACTTCCATGAGAAGCCCAACTAACATGGGGGTAAAGTAAGAGGAAACATAGGATTGGGGGGAACCCAAAGAGGGGGAGACCATGGAATGGCATCAGCCTTGACTTGCTCTGTCATTATGCAAGTGTTCATGATCGTATGGCAACGATTCCCTCCTAAATGTAAGACTATCTTGAATGAATAACAAAAAAAACCAAAAAACTACCTGACAAAGAATTTAAATCTTCCACATAGAAAAGGGGGAAAAAAAAGAAAAACAAAAGAACAGCTCTGTTGCTCCCCTGAGGATACTGGAAAACTAATTAAAGATGTGCTTTTCAAGCAAGATAATACTGGGAGACTTCTTTTTTCCAAAGAGAAATTAAGAAAAGGTTAATAGACAAAGACCCTGGTATAATACCAGGAACACTTATTATACATATAATGAATAATGCAACAAAAGTGTTTTAAAGAAATTCGTTATGCATTAATAAGTACAAGCCAAGCATGTAGTACACATGCATATGAAGTCTATGCGTGACCTACCAAATGATTGTTGTTAAATTTGTTTTTTCAAGGGTGGTAGTTGCAACATTAACATATTTTCTTTTCATTATAATAATATTCCATTTAAATTAGTAGATTGGTTCTTTAAAAAATATCTGAGAATTCAATCTTTGTTGTTTCAGAGACATATCACTTCTACTTTTGGTTACCTTTAAATGGACCTGTCATGGATGGGTTTGAAATAAGAAGTATCATTTCTCCACCTGTGGCTCACATTTTTGAGTTAATGAAGTTTAACCACAGCTGACATATACTCAACAGAGGACCAACAGGGACTTTACAGCAAGTGTCTCTGAGCTCAGTCCAGCCCTCTTGTTTCCAGCAACTCCTGCTGGCTCCTCCCTCTCCTGCTTCAGACTCTTGAGCCAAGTCCTGGCCCATGAGTCAGAGCACAGCTCCTGCTCCCACCTGCTCTCATCTTCAGGCACCCTTCCTTCCACTGTTATACACTGCAAAGGTCAACTCCCAAAATTATCACAAATTAGTGGTTCACATCCTGTAAACACATATTCACAGAGCCTGCAATATAGCATAAAAGGCTGGATTTGCTCACAGGAACACTTACAGCAAAATCACACCCAGTGCTCTTTTGTATGTCCTCCACTGTCAGGCCTTCCCAGAGCTCAATCAAAGTCAGCCCTTTCTTCTTGTCCACGTCAAACACAGCCTGTGGAAGAGGGGAAAATGACAATGACAATTTCCATCACAGTAATTATTTTACAGTGCAAAACAAATAACCTCTCAAGTTTTTAAAAGACAGATGAGATCCAAGACATCGGTAATGAAAAATATGTCAACTGTAACCATATAAATGAATATCAACTCCCTAATCAACAATTGGTTGTAAAACACTACTGATGCCAGAGAAATAACTTTTGCCTATTGGTAGCATTTGTTATTATTGTAACCCAAGGCTAATATATTTTGTAAAATTATTTGAAGAAAGAAAATAAAGAAGAAAGGAAGGGAGGTAGGCAGAGGATACCTTAAAGGAGAATGGAGAAGGATGATGAAAAAAAAAAAAGTTGATGACTGCCATTGGGTAAAGAATTATAGGAAGCAAGAAAGGGTATTTGGAAATGCCTACAAGTAATTATAAAATAATAGTTACACTGGACCTGTGAAACAAAAGAACTGGTCCAGGTAACTGTTAAACTGTGAACTGTTAAAAGTCTCTCTTTAAAGTCCATAAAAATACATAGGTCTCAAGAGGAGAGTAGGAGAATCTCCTTCTGGTCTGAAAATCAAATGAAGACACTCATGCTTAGGGCAAGCATGAGGGTGGTGACAACTGCCAGAACTTGGTCTTAGTGGAAAGGACCCACAAAGGCATTTAATATAACCTTGCTCCCCAGCATTCTTGTCTACTGATGGGAGGCGATAACCATAAGCACTGACACTGCTTCCCTGTGTCTTCTTCCCCCTGCTTCTGCACTCCTCCTCCTGTATAGCAGGTACTATTCCTTCTTTCAGCTCTCATGGCTAATTCCCCTTTCTCCAACATGAGCATTATGCCTCCCAGCTCTTTCTCCAGTTCTGGGTTTAAGTTGAATTTAACCATTATTTTCAGGCTTAGAATCTTTATTTTCAACTTCCTTCCAAGTCAAACCCAGAACTGTCATTTTTAAACATGCTCCTGGCTAGAAGGCTAATATCAAGACATAAAAACAAGGACAGGAAAGAAAACTGTCTTTTGAGTTGGACAAAAATTACAGCTCTGCTGCACGACAGCTAAGCACCCTTAGTGAACCTGTCTTTGCATCTGTACACGTGTATCATAAAAACCACTCCCCAAGACCGTGATAAGTACAGACGCAATAAGAAAACACAGTCAAAGTGCCATGCTAGGGACACCATGGCAGCACGATACAGGAATGTTCTTACTCCTTGCTGGCTTAACTCATCATTTCTGTGTGAATCCAGGTCAAAGCCTTGAAATGATTACTGTCTGCAGTTGACTGATATTTTACCCTAGAAGCAAAACATCCTGGGACCAGAGAAGCTTGCATTCCCTCTTTTGCATTCCCAGTTTTGATAACATATTAGTTGATTTTATTGAAACAAAAGTGGTTTAAATTTAAGAGGAAATATTTCAGGAAACTTTCCTTTTGTTTGCACATTTTTCATAGTCCTTAAAAATTATTTTTTAGCTGAAATGTGTGTGGGTAATTTAGGAATGTTCATATATCCCATTAACTTACTTCATCTAAAATGACATTATTGAAATAGACATTTTCCTTTACAGAAAATGTGTCTGGAGTACTATTCCAACTTAATTTACTTTTTACTGCATTATAAGCAACTGTAAATTTATAAAAATGGAACAAACAAGCAAAAAATGACCTTAGGATTATGTTATTAAAAGCAAGCAGAGAGCTGCTTTAGGGAGATGACTGTGGCATTCTGAATATAAGATTTCAGTAATCAGAGAAAAAAATCTACAGCAAATAGATTCATTGCTTGAAAAAAAAATCCTTTAACATCTTTAGCAAACTTTAATTAGTTCCCAAGATCATATAGTAGAGAACCAACAATCTATTATTTTAAAAAGAGGGAAATATACTTTAAAAATATTTAGGAAGATTTCCATTTAGAGCTATAAGCTGCAAACAAAAACCGATAAAAATGAACACTGCTTTAGTCTAAGCACTACAATAAATTGTTCTACTCTCAAGAATAACACTGAGCTGGGAGCTGTAGTATATGCCTATAATTCCTACTACTTGTGAGGCCAAGGTAGGTGAATTACAGTTCAAGGCCAGTCTCGGCAATTCAGCATGTCGCTGTCTCAAAATAAAGAGAGCTGGGGGTATAGCTCAGGGGTAGAGCACCCCCGGATTCAATGCCCAATACCAAAACAATAACAAAAACAAAACAAAAAAACCCTGACTCAATAAAACACCTTCTTTTTCAGCCGACTTGTGGGGATTATGACATTCCAACACCCTAAATTCAAACCTGAGATAGAAAGATGACTGTCAACAGCTGCCTGCAATGCTTCTCTGATCTGAGCAGCTTTCAGTTGTACCAATGGCCAACATTTTCCACCTAAAAGAAAAATCTAGAGGCACTGAAATGCCAGGTGTGTTCTTAAGTCCCACTCTCTACATATAAGAGAGCAGAAAGCATGCAAGGAACAGAGTACATTTCTTGGCTCAGTGTGGGGCCTATACTGTAATTTGCACCCAAATGATTAAAACTCAATTTCAACTGTTTTCTAAAATGAAACCCAACGATTTGTAATTGTAATCTGGGAATGCAAGGAAGTAAAGTAGGAATGATCAATATACCCTTAACTTTGTATATATCATCTAGCTTGACATCTTGATAGTCAAAATATAAGGATCAATAAAACTCTTCTCTGATGATATACTGTCAGTTACCTAGGATAGTAGTTCAATTTTGTGTGTATATATTTCCAGAGAGATGCACATGAAAAATTTTATAATTAGAAACATTAAATTGATGAATTTTCCTATTCATTTTACCCACAGACTCAATTATCCTATGACTACTGACGTAATAAACTTTCAGAAGGTAATAAAGAATTCTAAAAATGCTTCTAAATAAAAAAAAAGGCATTGGTGGCTATTAAAGGGAATAAAAAGGAGAAAGACACTGTACCTTCTCCGTAATGATGCGGTTGACACACTGTTTTCCAGTCAGGGGTAATGTACATTTCTCCATGATTTTATATGCATTTCCCTGTTTTAAATAAAGAAGACAAACTCCATTATCCTAACACAGTCAAAATTAGTGCAAAATATATATGAAACATATATTCTACTTTTAAAAACAAGTCATATATTTCCAAATTTTTCCATAAAATTATAGATATAGCAAGAAAAGCTTATTTTCACTTCATTTCTAATTTTCTGTTTTCCTTTTGAGATTTCAAATCTTGCACATGTGACAGAAGCTAAATTAAACAGCTGACATTAATGTGAATATTTGAACTTCCACAGTTGTTAGGTCTTCTTACATTTAATACAACTCCACAGGTCACAATGAATTCCAAGCTTGACTTCAAACAGAGTGAACAATCTGTAGGCCTCTGAAGCATGGCTGCTGCAGGGAGCTCTTACTTTGTTCTTATTAATGTAAGCAAGGTCTACATCTGGTGTGAAACAGCCACTTGTTTTAATGAACAACCAATTTCATTTTAGGAGGAAACATGAATTTCAACTGACAGCTTTAATAGTGCCCTACTGATAGATGCCTTTTATAGATCATGTTCTGCATAACAGTATGGCATGGTGGTGAAGAGTGTGGGCTGAGCCACAGGACCTGCATATAAACCCTGACCCTTTCCACACTATCTGTGCAAACTCCAGTGACCAAGCATCCTCATCTACCTTATTTCAGATGATTATTGTTAGGATTAAGTGGAATTCAATGTCTGGTACATAGCAAGTGCCCAAAAAATGTTAGATGGTATTATTTATACAACCTATATTTAAGATTTATAAAACCAACCAGGAAATTCTTTATAAGCTTTCCAGTTACTATGTGAAATATGACATAGAATAACTCAGAAAACAGCCTAAAAACAATTCCTAAGACCCACAAAACTAATGAAAACATAATACATATTTGGAGGCAAAATGTAAGGCTTGCCTAGGAAAATGGCTTTGAGTATATTCTTGCAGCTAGAACAATGTAGCTATGTGAATCCACTCACATTTAGCTCCAAGACACAACAGAGATCAAGGGAAGAGAGAGAATGAGATGCACAAAGATTAAAATATGTCACAATTTCACTATTCAACAACAGATTAGCTATGAAGCCAAAATATGACTGACTCCCACTTTCGCACTCTATTCTAACCATGCTGGGCTGAGCCTTACAGTGTGGCATGGCAGCTGCGTATATTTGAGATTCAGAAAGGAGGAACAATTGCTGAGCTTCTAACATTTAAAAATAAACCCTAATAAAGACAGGCAGCATAGCGTGGCAGCAAAGAACACTACATAAGGAGCCCAAAGACCAGGACTCTGCCATTAGAAACTCAGACGGTCCCTTAAATTCTCCACTGTGGGCTTCCCTTCAGTGCCTCATCCTCCTTATGTGATCACTCTAATAATAAAATGGAGCATTCTGAAAGTGCAATGACTAGGAGGGGTTGAATCTATGTACCAAAATCCAGGGCTGTGGGGTCTTATTCCATCTTTATCTTTCTATTTCTTTCCATCCTTCCCATAGGAGAGATATCAGAAGAGGCAGAGGAAGCGTTAACAATGCTTCAGCTGGTACTGCGGACTCCTGATTTCCACATGTTGTCATTTGCTAACTTCATCATAATCTTGATGAACATTTAATTCATTTCCTTCACCTACTTCCCTAGTTGCTTTCATTCCCATTCAATGCTTAGAGGCCTCATATAAGATGTGTACCACACTACATTGTTTTTAAATGATTTATGGCCCCAGAACTTTCCACTACTGGCTTCATTATGATCTTTTTAATTCTTTAGACGTCTAAATGAAATCCTAGACCTACATTCTGTGGCAATGAACAACTCTAGTTAAATGACAATAAATCCTTTTGCTATCATAATTATGTCTTGTGCTATCACAAGGTACTTGATTCCAAATAGCAAGCTCTCTTTTTCAAAACAATGATTTTTGCATTTGATGTCAAGCATTCATTCACCTGAGGCAAGTAAGCATTTGTTTAAGATGCTGCTTTATATAAAACATCATTTCACCCTCATCTTCTGTGTTAGGCACTTCCTAAATGCGACCACAATGTATATATATATATATATATTTTAATTAGATGGATATAGAGATACAATTGAGGGGGAAACATTATCAAACATTCAAGAACCAATGTATATATACTTAGTTATCCAGGGTTAATGCCATACCATGGATGTTCAGCTTGGGTTGGCCCTGTTGCTCTTTCCCCCAGAAGAACTCTTGAGTTAAATGGATATCTCATGTAGGACAGGGATCTCCTTCTGAGATGATTCCCCCATATTCCCACTCTCCAGTCTCCTAGGTGTTCTTCCTTCACCCCCCCCCGTCCCCCTCCCTACGCCTCCAAGTATCCTAGGGAGTCATCTCCCTGTTGCGTTGAGAATCATACAATTTGAAGTTATTATTAGCTTAGCCATCTAACACACTGCTTCTCCATGTATTCTAGCTTCCACATATGAGAGATACCATTCGGCCCTTGAGTCTCTGAGATTGGGATACTTCACTTAGCATAATTCTTTCCACAATATATTTTTGTCTCTCAGGCACCTTGTTTCAGAAAGTCTTCATAATCAACTACAGAGAAGACACAAAATCTAGAAATTGGTGGTTCCTAAAAGAGCTAAGCCTCTGTTCATGCTCACTGCTCCCTGGAACATGAACCACCTCATACCCTATAACCCCGGATTCAAATGGAAACACCCTCCTTTCTTCAGGATTTGGCTCAGGTATCATCTTCCCTGAGGAAATCTCCAGTATCTCCTACCTGGTACCCTCACACCAGTTTCCCAGGAGCATTCTGGTCTGGACCATTCCTCTTGGGTGCTCCTTTACTTCCTTCTCCCACCACCCATGTTGTAACATGTACAGCCACCCCCCAATTGTCCCAGAGCTCCCTGAATGCTGAGACTATTCATCTTTGTATCTACTGCAATGAGTGGAGCTGTATGCAAACCACAGTGATCAATAAATGCTGTCCAAATATTACATTTCTGATTCAAGGAACTCCTGCAGAGTTGGAGCTATAAAATACCATGTGATTATGTGCCTCTGGAGCACTAAAGGCTGCTTTCTAGTTTTCAGATAGGTACTTGTCCGTTCCCAGCATCTCTGAGCTTATCAGGGAGAGCACAGCTGATAGAAGCACACGAAGATGCTCACATGAATTTACGGAGACAGGAAAGCATGATCAGGGGGAGAAGCAAAGACGATCCAGGACTGAAGCAGGCAATATACAAATTTAAAAGGGCAGATGAAAGCAGGAGGAATTATTCTACCTTTTCCACCTGTTCCTTCCTCATCTTCAAGGTCTGCCATAATCTGTGGAAGACAGGGGCTGGAAGGGAATATTTACCACTTTGCCTGGTGCAAAGAAACCAAGGGGCGGTGTGTCTTAGGACTTGCCAAAATGTCACAAGAGAAGCCTTATAGTCACCACCATTAGGCTCTTTCCTTCTCTCTACCGATCTTAAGGTTCAAATCAAGTGAAATATTTTCTAGGTACACACATACCCCACAAATATGAAATATCAGGGAATATTATCTTACAAAATCCATGACTGCCACTTCACTATGATGATTGATGTGGTGCTCAGAAGAGAGAAATGGAATTTGCTAAATAAAGAAAATCAAGGTAAACAAAATAAAAGGACAGGATAAGATGACTCACACTGAGTTCATCCTTGTGGGATATTTTTGGCCTTTATATAGCACCTACTCAGTAGAGATTCTGGCAATCCACTGGGGACTTCAGAGGAGAGGTTCAGCTAACTGAGAGAACATTTGCTGTTACAAATGATCTTTATACGTGCATGCAATAACCATTTGTGGTTACAGGGAATTCACAAGGGGAAGACTAGCCAAATGAGACAAAGGATACAGCAAGCCATTTTCCTGAAAATAGTCTTCAGGGTTTTTGAGGTCTTAGAATAGAAGGCCCTTTTTCTTCAGCATAATACAAAAATCATTACAGCAGCTGAGCTTTTGTTTTCTCTGCAAAGGCTGCATCCCAGGGTCTCTAACCTCCAGAAGGCAGAGCCCTGGAATTATTTTCTCTTTCCAGTCATGCATTGGTATGCTACCTTAGAAGGTTTCACTTAGAATCAGCTTTCTTTCTATTTTAAAAAATGTGGGTATTCATGCACAGAAACTCAAAGTTGTAGAACTTAAAGTGATGAGCTTCGTTAATTAAGTTCTGGAAGACATGTTTAAGAGCCTACTGATTGTTTATGCTGTGCCTTTTCTTTCCACAGGATAACATTGTTGGGGAGTGGGCAGGCTTTCCATCAAAATAGAGCAATCAACAGGCAAAACCAAGTAATAATTTTGATTTTTGACTTATTTTTTGATGGTGCTAAGAACTGAACCCAAAGCTTTGTGCATACTAAGTACACACTCTACCACTTAGCCATCTCCCTAGCCTCCAGAATTTCTTTTTTTTTTTTTAATAGGTACAATTTTTTTTCCCAAAAGGATCGTGGCTATTACATATACTAACAAACTACAAAGGAGTGAAAAGCTATTAGGAATGGAAAGAAAGTAAACCAGCTAAAACTATTATTAACCATGAATTATCCCAACAATGGAGTATTTTATTTATTTACTTTGGGATACTTTTCTTTTTCTTTTTTTTTAAGAGAGAGGAGAGAAAAGGAGGGTGACAGAGAATCTATTTTATTTATTTATCTGGTCTTTGTTTCTCCGACACTTAGTTGTGTATGTGGCATTGGGGTTTGAACCTGGGTGCTCGCACATGCCAGGCAAGTGCTCCAACCACTGAGCCACTGCTCCAACCCCTTTGGGATACTTTTCAGTACAGCTGAAAATGATCTTAGGAATGTTTCCCAAGAAAGGATTAAAACAATAAAACTTTCACATTTGTTTTTAGTAACATACTTGGTCCTCAAAAAATAATTTAATAAACTTTAGTAAAATTTATAATTCCTCTTCACAAAAAAATAGAGTAAATAGCATTCAATATTTCTATGAGACTCATGCTACCAGAAAGCAATTAAATTAAATCATACATAAATTTATTCACTAAAATTTACTCCTATCTTCACATCAATATAATTAGGATTTTTTAATCCCTTGAGAATCTAGACCTCCTACTGTAATAAATATAAAATCTAAACCTGTTTTAGAAATACAACCCTTATTTATGTTCTCAGAAATAGGTGACCAAACTTCTCCCGTTTACAGTAAATGACAAGTGTGGACTGTATTTCTTTGCTTTTGTGCTCCAGAAGTTATACCCCTAGGAATACATTTCCAGTACTCAATACTGAGAACAAAACCCTTGTTCTGTGTTGTTTGTGGTGATGATATTTGCCAGAAAAGTTCAGCAAAAGAAAAATGAGACCCAGAGGAAGGATACACAGGCACGGCTTGGTTTTGTTCTTCATTTGCTGCTACATTTTTATCAGAATATTTAATCCTTAAGGAATTCAGCTTGCTTTTCTTTGGAGGGGAAATATGACCTATGTCACAGGAGTACTATGATGATAAGATGCAAATAAACAACATGCAATAGCCTAAAGATCAGAAGTGTCCTGTATATCGAAATATTGTTATTATCTGAAGAATTAATTGAGCACTGCCGTATACCAAGCACCATCCGGCTCAGTGCTTCTTAGAGGCAGGAACCCTGCCCCTGCCCTCAGGGTGCTCCTCCCACTCCATTGAAGAAGATGGAGAAAGACTATCAGAAGAGCAGTGAGGGAAAGCCTCTCTGGTACTGTGAACCAAAATGCAGTGAAGGAGCAAACCATCCAGGCCAAGTAGGAAAAGCATTCCAGGCATGGAGAACAAAAGTACAAATGGCTCAGGACAGGACAATGTTTAGAATGTTCCAAAACTTTCAGAGAGTGCGGCTGGACTTAAGTGGGTAAGAGGGAGAACAGTAACAGATGGAGAGAGGGAGGGGACAGAGTCAACCATGTAGGCCTCAGAGAGAGTGGTAAGCAAGATGTGAAAACCACAGAGGTTTTTGGAGCTAGGAATAAGTGGCTTACAACTTGGGGCACAAGGCTGCTTCTCCATTTAAGGCCTTTATCAGATACAATGGGGACAAAGGAAGTCTAAAGTTATTGGCGTTATCTTTAAAGGTCATGACTCAGAAATTAGACATTAGAAATGTTCAAATTCCACTGAACCAAGCCTGGTGGCATGGATATATCTACATGCAGGGGAGGCTGTCACTGGGCCTAAATATAAAACATGTTCTTGCAAGATAATAATACAAAATGGAAGAGGGAGAGATAGGTAGGAGTACAATTCTCAATTATCTTCCTTAAAGCATTTTACTGATATCTGCCTTACCAAAGCTAGAAGATATTTGTTCAGAGAAAGCAAATAAAAAGAAATGGGTAATTCTGAAACCTGAAGCTTCCTGAAAAGGACAGACTTGTTGGGGTGAGGGGGATGTTGGTGCAGAGGCAGCTTGAGAGGATATGGCACAGCTCAGTATGAAGATTACACACAGGACCAGACGAATCAAACTCCTAACTCTGCCGCTTACCTGGACAGGCTTCTGAGCTGCCTACGTCCTGATGGTCCTGAAGATACTGCAGAGGGTTTCCGACAAGACTAAGCCCAAGTCACCCCAGCACAAAACCTCCACATAGTAGGGACCAACACTTCCATGCCTTTCCTTCCTTCCTTTCCCTCCCAGTTTTAGAGGGACATGTCAATAAATGAAAAGAAGCTTAAGAAAAAAGGGGCATTAAAAAAAATCTGATTACTTAAAAAAAAAAAACCTGACTACTTCATAATTTTGCCTAGAATGCTGATTTCCCAGCCTCAGTAAAAATTATGTTACATTGCTAGTTTGATGTCTGCCCTTGACACATGTCTGAAAGGTCACCTGAAGGCAAGGGTCAACTGAAAGCAGTACCAGTAGCCAGTTAGGTTTGGGGTTTTAGAAATTATTACTCCCTATCCTAAAGGAAAGAACTGGTCACGAAGGCTTGCAAGGAAAGAACTACCTTTATTTGATTGGAACAATAACCAAAAAAAAGCATGTTTTTAAAGGTCGGGCAATGCTATATTTATAATCTGCACCTGAAACCCTCTATGAGGAAAAGGAATGAAAAGAAAACTATATCTAAAAAAAAAAAAAGTAGACAGGTCAATCCACTTACAGAGGAAAGAAAATTAGTAGCCCAAGAATATAAGATTGTATTTCTTTTCTCAGGTTTTAAACTGTCCTTGTAAATTTTTTCACTGTCATGTCTTACAAAACTCTAGGCATTAGTCCCTTTGGCTGTTCACCTGATCACCAGGGAGCAGCAATTAAGTTCACCTACAGTGTCTACAAGAACCTGTCACTAACTGAGGTTATCAGGAGTGAAGAGCCTCCCCTCTGCCTCCTATTCAACCTCTAGCCAAGTAAAAGATGCAGGAAAGATGTGGTGAGGCCCCCTCACAGCCTATGGCTGGGTCAGTCTCAATGAGTCCAAGAAGTCAATACATAGCATCCTCAGGTAAAACGTTGAGGGTGATCAGAAGAGACATGGTTGGGGGCTGGAGCAGTGGCTCAGTGCTTGCCTGGTATGCATGAGGACCCCAGTTCAAACCCAGCACCACATACACAACTAAGTGTCAAAGAAACAAATACCAGATGAAAAAAAAAATAAAATCGATTCTCTCTTTCTCTATCTCTCCCTTTACTTCTATCTTAAAAATAGAAATAGAGAGAGAGAGAGAGAGAGAGAAAGAGAGAGAGAGAGACTGTTGGTTAGTTTTCAAGGTTACCTATTATGTGTGCACAAACCATTATAAGTCTTTTAACCACAAGTATATTTTTATTCATTTGTTCAAATGGAAGTATCAAATGGAAATACCAAACTCCAATTCTACCCTAAAACTCAGGGCTAATTTCCTCTCTCAGAGAAGAAAAAAATAAGATAAAAATATTACCTTGCTTCTATGGAAAGTTTTAATAAGAAATTTCTAGTCAGAAATATGAGGTACCATTTATTTTCCTCTATCAAAAATTCCAGCTGAGGAGAAAGAAAAGACTTTGAGGGAGCAAGAAAGAAAAAGTGAGAATTTGCTAAACACAGGCTTAATGTTTTGAAAACAAACGCACAAAAATAATCCAAAATAAGTCAGACTTCAGTGCCTATGCATCAGCACTAAAGTAATAACAAAAAAGAAGTTGGAGTTTTCTCCAAATAGACATTATGTTCCAGAAAAGATGTAGATTTGATTTGCGAGCTTGGCATCCTTTTACCTCTGAAATTAAGTATTTTGGATGCTTTTTGCAAGGCATCTCTCAGAAGTCACCTGCATTGGTTCCATTTCTATTGTTCCACATTTATGCACTACTGCTCATTCCCACTGTTTACTAAACAATTTATGATGATTCACATTTATTGCAGTTTTCACAACAAAACCATCTCAAAGTACACATCATTTTGTAATAGAACTACCCCAGGGAACCAAGTGAAGTGTGAATCTTCTGGCTCCACGCTCTTATGCAATGCTACACCACTAAATAAAAACAGGGCAAATGCACTACTGTTTCCACTTGTATTAACAGGTCTCACAGTGAGAACGTAGGATAATATACATGATGGAATAAGAGCAAGTCCTCTGAAGGGTTAATATGTGATGATGAAGACACAGTCATGGGATGAAATTCTCAGGAACGCCTGAGATCTTAGACCATAACAGGAACGCCTGTGGTTGGTCTAACTCCCATGTGAAGATAACAGTATTATTCAATAACAGGAGTTCATATTTGGATGAAGGGAATAAGACATCTGGAGAGAAAAAAGATAAAGATGTTATATAACCTGAGCGTATGATTAGGTGAAGGTCATAAACTCTTAGAAGTAGAGATGCAGGACATATAGATAGATAATAGTGTTACTCAGACGAAAGGTATAAACAAGGTATTCATTGCCGATGTTTCATTGCTTGCTGAATTGTAAACTATCAAAACTGAACTGTAAACTATCACCACTAACTTGTGAGCTCTCCTAAGAAAAAAATAGCTGCACAGAGTGTCACCAGCACTCTCGTGTGGTCTTGTCTTGAGTCCCCTGGTTTCCAACCTCAGTTCTTCGGCAGTATCTAAGAGATGATCATGAGCACCTTTAACAGAGAACCAGCAGATTTTAAAACTAAGGATGAAGACAAATAGAGGACAATGAACAAAGAAGACAAAATGAAGATGGCACCACCCAATGTCATCTATTCTGAATCAGCAGAAGCCAATGGTGAAGGTAAGTAAAGCGATTCACTTCAGCTGGTTCAAAGATTGACTTGAGAACAGGAAAGAGGGTGTAATGGTGGTGCCATGGGTAAAAGGGTGGGCTTGGGAGCCACACCCAGGTCTAATCTCAACTCCACTGGTTACATGACCTCAGACAAGTGACTTAACCCTGTTTCTGGAACCACAGAAAATACCTCTATCAAGTTCATGGGTTTTCACACACAAACACTTGCAGAGTGCTTAGTGTACTGTTGACACATGGTAAAAGCTCAATAAATTGGAGCTGTGATTATCAAAGGATGAAAGAAGAGGAAGAAGGTTAAAATGAGCTTCCATGAGATTAGGGATTTTTGCCCAGTTTTGGTCACTGTCAAATCCTAACTGTGCTTATTGCATGCAGGCACTCCACATCTATTCAGCATTTTGTTGAAATAAAAGTATAATGATTTTCAGAATCAGGGCACTTTCTATCACCATGTCTATCATTTTCGAACATCTTACTGAAATAACATCTTGCAGACCTGTTAAGGGTCATCCTGTCCATCTGAAAACAACTACTCTTAAAACCTGTATTCTCTTGTGCTTTTCATTATTTTGCACACAGTGAGCAACAACTATAATCATCTGAGAACCAGAATCAATATATCCAACCCAATATTTTTTGACTGCCTTTGGAGACATTAAAACTTTTAATGTGTATAAATGGCAGTTATTCGAAGAACACCCTTATATTTGGCTTCACTCAGAGTTACACAACCATTAAGCTGAACAGTCATAAATTACTACCTTTATTGTCATCTTTCTCTCCAAATTATAAGTGCTATCATCTTGAATGAGCTGATAAAAACAATAAAACCAGTCAAGGGACATTGGGTACTGGGTTTCAGTACTGTGAATATCTGTAAAGCAGGACTGGGAATGCAGAGTACACGGTACCTTTGCAGAATGCTCCATTGTGACCACCACTTTGGTTTTGGCACTGGATACTAAGTCCATAGCACCCCCCATTCCTTTCACCATCTTTCCCTGCAAAACAGAAACAGAAAATAAATAGTTCCACATTTTTCACATCTGTCATATGTAGGAGATCAAAATTAATTGCAGGAAGAAGTTACTAGAATAATTAACAAAAAAAAAACTCATTGAGACTCATGTCTTAGCATGTGAAACCTGACAATCTAATAATATTTTATTAGTCTATTATTTATGGCTGAAGGACAAAGGATAAATATTATGATGCTACTTTTATTAAACATGGCAAACATGATTTTGTTAATGATCTATTAGCAATAAGACAACCAGTGAGTTGATAAAATTTTACAAAACTTTCTAGAAGTCTGGAAAAAATATCAGATCAAAATCCTAATATCCCTGACATCTACCTGTTTCTTTTTAAATACCTAACTAATACCACTGAGTCTTTAATTATACATAATTTCTAAAGCACTCATGGATTTCTTACGGATTAAAATGATATTAGCTAGTAGGCTAGTAGGCACTAATGGTGTTTCTGTAGTAATGATTAATGCGAAATGTGGATCTCACACTTGGCATAGAGATTGCTTCTGTAAAAGTAAAAATAAAAAAAAAATCCTGTTAAACAAGAACAGAAAATAGAAGCTGAGTTCAGCAACCTATTTTTGTCTGTCCATTCCCTCATTCATCATACTTTTAACAACCACCTTCTATGTGCCATGCACTCTGAAAAATTATTACTGCCTATTCTGTCTCCTGGTTACAGAGTTTTGGAAAAAGCAAGTGCTTCCAGAGCTGATGAAATGCATTCTTACTCAGGTATACTGAACGGATATGTCTTATAACACTGAAATTTCCTGAATATTTTATTTATTTTTTAACCTAAGTCCTCTTGCTGATTTGACAGCAAACACTCAGAGGGCTCTCATTTCTTTTCCCTTAATTTCAGAGCTTTAAGGATATTAGAAAAGGCACTCAGCACATGAATTTAAAACAGGATCTCAAATCCTATGATTTCAGAGACATTATTAGAGACAATGCAACATGGTATAAACATGAATTAGATGAGTGCTGTAAAGAAAAGGAGCAAAGAGTCACATGCTTTGTGGTTCAGAGCCTGCCACTGGATGAGATGGGTCACAGCTGGCAATTTTTAGCTGGGAGGGTAGATTGGAGGATCATTTCAGACAAGTAAGCTTCAACCAAAGTAGAGTATCTTGTGACAATGTGTAATTTTAAACTTGTATAAGCCATGCTTTCATTCTTCGTCAGCTACAACTTTAATAAACTGGGCATCAGGACATAATATTTCTATAGAGAATGCTTTATGGTATAAAATACAGATAAGTCAGACATGGAAGTGATGACTGTCTATCATGAATTCCAATGCTAAAGTTTGCGATTTTTGGAGCACTGGAAGACACAAAACCAGCTTTTTAATAACATGCCTCAATCTACAATGGTAAGAGCATCCAGAATGCTCCAGCTTCCAGTGTCCTGGGCAGAAGACAGAAGCAGCAGCCAAAGAAGAAAAATAAACAAGCTAATGTACTAAAAAAAATTGCTTGATTTAAAATATACCACAGGCAAAGTTTGTCTCCTGTGACACAATGATTAATTATGTAGGCAGAATTTATGACAACTTCTAAGAGGAAGCTTGTCCAATTTGGGTAAATCTGAAGTACTCATTTTAAATCACTGCCCATTAGTTAAAAAATGTTTGTAGAGAACCTATGGGGTACAAAACACTGATCTAGGAGGAACATAACACACTTATAAAACATAGTGGAAGAACCAGCTCTTTATTTCTGTTAAAAAGAAAATTCTTGGGACTGGAGTGGTGGCTTGGTGGTATCGTACTTGGCTGGCAAGTGTGAAGACCTGGGTTTAAACCTCAGTACCACATATACCACTAAGTGTTAGAGCAATGAAAACCAGATGAAAAATCAAATAAAATTGATTCTCTTTTCTTTCTCACTCTCTAAACATCCCTTCCCCCCTTAAAAAAAAAAAAAAACACTTTTGCTTGACTCAATGTAAGCGAACAGAACAATCCTCATCACTCAAACAGATTCAAGTAGTTGGATGATTCAGCCCCCACAGTGCACACTATAAAGTTACAAGCACCATTTTGATATGTAAATTAAATGGTTGTTTCCAAGAGCAACAGATGCACAAGGTTAGGTACAGAGCGCTTGAGATCTATTCTATTAACCCACTCTATGACATTGGCAAAACACCAAATCTCTCTGAATCTGAGCTCATTATTTATAAACGAGGAAGAAGAATATCTGTTATAACAAACAACTGGGCTGAACACGCCATAAGAAAATGCATGGAAAAGTGTATGATAAAGATTACCAAGATACTCACTCACACCCTCTTTTGGACAATTCAACTTAGCATCTAGCATAAGCCTGGAACTATATTAGAGATCATCAAAACAGGTTCTTTTCTTTGAAAAGCTCATTGCCTCAGGAAGAGAAAGTACCCTCAAATAATAAGAGATCTGTACCAAACTTCCTTCCTAGAGAAGCAGCGTTCCCCTCTTCTCCCTCATCCCCAAGGCCGAGCTAAGTGCCTTTCCCCTACGCCCCTGTACTAGCCAGTGTGTAATCCTATTACAGTGAATTTAAATGTTTCCTCCCCTTCTCTCTTTCCATTTGAAGTACCTGGATGAATGAACGGATTCACAAATATGCAGGTATGTCCAAAGTTCCCAGCAGAACCCTGAGCACGCAACTGCTAACCGTGTCTGGGAAGCAGCAATAGAACGAAGAGGCTCAGAGGGATTTCACCAAGGAGAGAGTTCACCAAACTACTTTGCCAGGTGGGAAGAGCTATTCTGTGAAAGACAAGAACACTATCTCCCAAGAGAAAGCATTTCTAGCAAGTTAACAGTAAAACTTTCAAATATTTGTTTTTTCCTACTCTTTTAACATGTTCATTGTATTGGAAAAAGAGAAAATGTTTCCCTCCATTTCAATTCCCAGAGGATTTCTGAAACAGAACCATTTACTAAAAGAAGACAAGTCATTCTATCTACACTGGCAGGAACAAAACAGTTACAGAGGGCCCACTCATCATTATCCTTCAAACTCAGCTTACCAGGCATTCTTTTGGGATCCAGCTACTTGCATTTCCCCGCTTGCTATTGCAGTTAGAGATGGGGGTGACCATGTGCCTGAGTTCTAGACAATGGAAGAAAAGGAGGTAATATTTATGGTTTCCAGGCTCTGGTCCATAAAAATCTCTTATGTGCCATTCTTCATGCTCTTTCACCTTCAGCAGTCTGGACACTGACATCCCAGGTGAATGGATGATAGCTCAGCTATCATCTCTAAATGACCATGTGTAACAGTCTACTTATTCAGAACCACATTGCACTATTCAGTATCAATGAAAAATAAATGTATGGAATGCCAAGCTGCTGAAATTGGAAGGCTTATTGTTACAGCAGCTAGTAACTAATATAATGATGTGGTGCCCAAATGAGTTAAATGGACAGGGGAGGATTCCACGTGGAAGCAGAGCTAACTGCTATAGCTGCATAGCAGAAGGGTGCCTGAGTCAGGCTGTTAAGGGTGTATATACTGCTCCCTGAAAGAGGTGACTATACCAAATACTCTGCTAGATACCGTAATCCAAATGTGCAGTACACCATTTGACATTTACAGAGGCACAGTATACTTTCTCAGTGAATGAATGAATGAGTGAATGGATAGAAGAGATTTTTGAGAAGTTAAGGATATCTCCAAAAACGGATACAGACCCCATCCCCCCCACCATCTTCCCCTCCCAAATTCAACATCCTATTCAACATAAAAACAAGAAGCTGATAAAACAGGGAGAATGTGAAGCTAAATATATACCTTTAAATAAATCATGACAGGGAAAGTGATACTTAGAGAAAAATAGGCCCTGTAATGAAGAAGAGCTCTGGGAATGAGTGAAGCACTGGGCCAGGGTGACACAAAGTGTGGCTTTCTTTTAAATCTCATCAGCAAACGCACGTTTCTTGAATGGAGCAACTTTAGTTCTGAAATGTATTCTGGCTTGCATAATGGGGAGATGATTGCTGGATGCTCAGCCCATAGCCAACTCATCTTTTTGCAGTTAAGGATTGACCCTCATATCAAATATAAAAAGAATGCTGCAATAAAATGAACTACAAACTACAGACATGGTATGGGCCATTAAGACACAGTCGCTCACTTTCTTAGGAATATACTGATTCAAGTGTTATCCACGACTCAAAAACGTTTACTCAAGGTCTATTATACACCAGGTTCTAAGACAGGAATTAGAAATAACAGTTGAATCTGAAGCTGTGGCAATGGCAATGTCTGTAATTACAGCTATTTGGGAGGTTGAGGCTTGGAGAATTACAAGTTCAAGCCCAGCTTCAGCAACTTAGCAACCCTATCTCACAATAAATTCCAAAAGGACTGGGGTTGTAGCTCAGTGCTAGAGCTCTCCTGGGTTCAATCTCTAGGAAAACTAAAAAGAAAAAAAAAGATGAATATGATTTTTCTACCTTATCCATAGAAAATAGTTCTAAATTAACATCAATATTCTCTCTAGATTTCACCTACTTTGATCCTATTTACAAATGCCAGAATTTTAAAGAAAGTAGAACTATGATGGCAATAAGACTAAAAACCTAACACATTAAAGTACAAATATTAAATTACATTCCCAAAGAAATAGTAATTCAAGATCTGAACATGACCTTTATTTTAAGGATTTTATCAAAAGGTAAAATAAACACATGTGGAAGGTACTGTGCAATGTTATTTAAAATAAAATATAAAACATAGTGAAAATTATTCTTGCCACCACCTTTTTCATTAGGATAGAAGTAGCAAAGGGTCGCTTCCAGATTCGTTACCTCTCAATATTCCTGTCTTAACCAGTGGAACAGAATAGAAGACCCTGAGACAAACCCTCATATCTTTAACTATTTGATATTTGATAAAGGGGGCAAAAGCATAGTGTGGAAGAAAGATAGAAAGCCTTTTCAACAAATGGTGTTGGACAAATTAGACAGCCATGTGTAGACAACTGAAACTGGATCGTTATCTTTCACCCTGCACAAAAATTAAATCTAAATGGGTCAAAGATCTGGATATTGAGCCAACAACTTTAAACTTACTAGAAAAAGAAGAAGGGTTAACACTACAGCACTTAGGAGTCGGCAGCGCCTTCCTCAGCAAAACTCCCATGGCTCAAGCAGTAAAGTCAAGAATAAATGAATGGGATGCAAGTAAACTAAAAAGTTTTTGCACAGCTAAAGATCTAGTCAAGAGCATCATGAAAGAACTTACAGAATGGGAAAAAACCTTTGCCTGCTACATCTCGGACAGAGGGCTAATATCCAGAATATACAAGGAACTAAAGAAACTAAAGTTCAAACTCACAAATAATCTAATCAACAAATAGGCTACGGATCTAAAAAGAAACGTCTCACCAGTGGAAGTCCAGAAGGCCCATAAGTATATGGGCTTTATTAGTTATAAAGGAAATTAGTTTTCATTAGTTATAAGGGAAATGCAAATCAAAAATTCAATGAGATACCACCTCACTCCTGTTAGAGTGGCAAAAATGAAAAATTCGAACAACAACAGATGCTGGAGGGGATGTGGAAAAAGAGGAACACTATTACATTGCTGGTGGGACTGCAAACTGGTTCAGCCACTATGGAAAGCAGTGTGGAGAATCCTCAAAAAATGATGGAACCATGTTATGACCCAGCTATCCTACTCCTGGATATTTTCCCAAAAGAGTTAGAATCAGCATATTATAGTGATGTGGCTTCCTCAATGTTTATAGCAGCTCAATTTACTATAGCTAGATTATGGAACCATCCCAGATGCCCCTCACTAGACGAGTGGATACAAAAACTTTAGTACATATATACAATGGAATACTACTTGGCCATTAGAGAAGATGATATTATGGCTTTTGATATCAAATGGATGGAGATGGAAGGAATTATGCTAAGTGAAGTATCCCAATCTCAGAGACTCAAGGGCCGAATGGTGTCTCTCACCTGTGGAAGCTGAAATACATCAGGAAGCAGTATGTTAGACAGCTAAGCTAATAATAACTTCAAATTATATGATTCTCAACACAATAGGGAGATGACTCCCTAGGATACTTGAAGGTGTAGAGTGGGGGGTCAGTGGGGAGGGGTAGGAAGAAATCCTAGGAGACTAGAGGGTGGGAATATGGGGGATTCACCTCAGAAGGAGATCTCCGTCCTACATGAGATATCCATTTAACTCAGGAGTTCTTCTGGGGGAAAGAGCAACAGGGGAACCCAAGCTGGGCATCCATGATAGGGTTTTAGCCCTGGATAACTAAGTATATATACATTGGTTCTTGAATGTTTGATAATGTTCCCCCCTCAATTGTATATCTATATCCATCTAATAAATAAAAAAAAATTCCCATCTTAAGTGAGAAACAATTTATAATATATAGGAACATTTTTTAAAGCATTTAAAATTAATGTTATGTGCCACAGTAGAAAATGTGAATCGATTGGAAGTAAAAGGGGAAGATAGCCATGGAGTGATTTATTAATAAAACTAGATCTTTTTGTTCAATATTAAACACCAGAACATTAAGTTCCCACCTCAATCCAAATATAAACCTCTTTATTTCTGTCTTCCCCATTATTAAAAAATGCTTCAGGAAAGAAAAGTTCTTAACATGCTCCTAGCTAAAAAACACAAGACAGGCAAACTAAGGATAATAATAACATTTGTTTAAGCACACAAAAACAGTTTATAACTCCTTTCTTTAGGGAAAATAAGATTTACGATTTGCCTTACTTTAGCAAAGCTGTTACAAAGTTTTATCAGACTATTTCTCTTTTTTGTGTTATACTTTGTTTTTAAAGCAAACAAACAAAAAAGTGATTTTCCTTTCATAGATTAACTGTATTCCCTGGGTGAATGAATTGATTGCATACACCAACTTATGTGGAATCCAAAATATATTACATTCTCTATTTCTAGGTAAGTTAACAAAATTACTTATAATAAGTATCAGTAACAAACACATCATAATTTTTTTAAGTGTTGGAAAAGCAGCAAGCAATAAGCACAACATTTCATTTTCAGTCACCTGTTTCATCAGTTACCACCTCCATTTACTTCCTTCCTCTTTTTCTTCCTCTTTCTTTCTCTCCTCTCCTTTCTTCCCCTCTCTACCCCTTTATTTTTTGTTTATTCTGCAGAAAGCTAAAGTCTGGTTTCTGCTGTGACTATGACTCAAAATGAGAATTATGCTAAATTAGCTTTCTAACAATTGATTGTCTGACTCAGTAGACACCTTGAAAGGTGTCTGATTCCTGAACTGATTTACTGCATTTTACAGTGTATATTCCACCTACTCCGTGGATCTATCCACTGACGGGCTTCCACGGCACCATTCTGTCCTGGTTCCTCCCACCTCTCTTGAGGCCTTCAGTCTCCTTGCTAGTATCCTTTTTCCAAACCACCTTGTATGTTGGCCAAATTAAGAGTTCTGTCTTTGGCCTATGGCTTTGTCTCTACTTATTCTCCAAGAGAACTTCATCTGCTCTCATAGACTTTCTCTGCCTCAAAAGACTCCTAAAACCACATTTCCAGCTCAGGACTTCCCTCTGAGATTGAGACTACAATGTCCAAAAGGCAGTCATTCTGTGGCAACCCGTTCACTGATTCTCATTCCTGGGCTCATACTTAGGTTAGACTTTTCAGTCTTGAAGTTAGAGTTGGTCATGTTAATCAGTTTTGGCCAATGGGAAGTGGGACAAAATGATGGATGATACTTCCAGGGCTAGACCACAAAACCTTGCAAGAACAATCCTCCATGTTCCTCTACCTTCTCAACTACAAGTTGAAAATGGAAGAGCCAAAGAAGAACTTCAATCCTGAATTACTGCCTAGAAGAGACCTGTAGCCTAGCTCTATGTGAGTAAAAAATAAAAACTGATTTAATGAATTAATACCTGCCTTGCTCAGTGTGATCCAAATTAAATTAGGCCTTTATCAAGGCAGTTCTCAAGGACCATGTGTTAACTTCCTAGCTCAGTTAATGGATAAACCTGCATTGCAGGATCCAAATCAGAAACTTCCTTGTCTTTCGCATCTTCCTCATATTCATCCAGTCATTCAGTTGCTAATAACTCCAATTTTCCCAATATTTCTTGACCTTTCCCTGCCCTAGCTAAAACCCTCACAATTTCTCCCTAAAGAGTTATACTAGGGCTGAGGGTATAGCTGTGGTACAGCACTTGCCTAGTAAATGCAAGACCCTGGGTTAGATCCTCAGCACTGTGAAAGGGGAAGAAGAAAGATAAAAAAGATCGTCATAAGCTCCAGACTGATCAGCCTGTGTTCATCCTCAAGATCCAGCCCACAGCTATGAAAATTATCTGTCAAAAATGAGCATCTGATTGATTACATAGATCCATTTCTTTACACGTTGCAATGGTTCCTCAACACGTCAGAATCGGTTCTAAGCCCCTCAGTCTGGCATACAAGGCCTGTGATGACTTGCCCATTTCCTTACATCCCAGTTCTCACTTCCATTCCAGGAACTGGAAACTGACTGTACATAGCACATGACTTCACACCATGTCTTAAGATCCCACGCTAATTCTATCAAGTGAACTCCAGCTCATCTTTTACATATTAAATCAAGACTGTTCTGCCAAGAAGTGTTCACAGACTTCTATCTCACCTCGCAGTCAGTGAGATGGGAATAGGGACCTCTGTTGGGTGCTCTCACAACATTCTTGCAAATCCCTGTTTAAGAATTTATCACATTACCTTCATTAAAATGAGGGCTGATGGTCCACTGGCAGGTAGTGGCACAGCCTTACAAGTATTCACAATTTCAATTTTTTCTTATGACAGGGGCCTTGTCCCCTCTCTAACCATCCCCATATCATCCAGCAATTTAAATCACAACAGGGAGCCTCCGAGACCCCACCCATGTAGGACTGCAATCTGTTCTGATTCATCAGCCTTTGTGCTTTAACACCCTGATTAAGATCACCTGTCACAGTGTGAGACATTAACTGATCATTTGAATATAAGTCTCCCATCTTCCTATTCAGTTCCAGTCCCATGCAGTGATGGATTTATAACAGGTCTTTCACTATGGGTTTAAATAAACTAAATTCCTTCTTCAAGAAAAAGTTCTGTTAGTAAAAGTTCTGTTAGTAAAAATAGTTGGGAGACTGTTTTGAGAGTGATCTTGCATCTTGAAAATCATAGTATGTGCTCAGGAGAAAGTGCAATGTCTCCTAAAAACTACTTATAATGCAAATCAGGGCTCCATTATAATCTGCTTTGTTAATGAAAATGAAAAAAAAATAGTATATTGATAAGCTAGGACACCTACAAGTATCTGTTTCCTTCAGAGCTTTGCTGGACCTGATACAGTAAGATGTAGAACACTGAGTTTGTTTCCTATGGAACTTGGGAGAACTAAATTTCCTAGAGCAGTTTGCTAACTGTGTGAAGTAGAGTGCAGGTACCATGGATGACACTCACAGGGAGCCACCACCAGATGAAACTTGGAAGTGATTGTTGGCATGACACTTTGAACAATGTAGAGATGCACAGTTGAACTTAGAAGTAGCAGCTACTGACTTTATGTAATAACAGAAGCATTTTTAACTATATATATAGATAGATGATGAGATATATATGATATATAGAGAGATATATATGATATATATATAGATATATGATATATATAGATGTATGATATATATAGATATATGATGAGATATGAAAAACTAAGGTGTACAAGTGAGGCAGATCAAAACTTAGGGCTCTACCTACAGAGAAATGAATAGCAAAAAGGAAAAGTTAGAGTTGAAGCTATGATGGGAGGAAATAGGAAAAGGAAAAAGAAGGCTAAGTGGAAGAAGGGCTAAGAGCAGAATACCCATGGCTGACCATGACTGTGAGTGTTGGGTTGACCCCTTCTTCTTTCCCATCTACTTTTCTTTTATTAAGAAATTTATTTGTTGAACAATCAAACAAGCTTCTAATGAAATTATATATATATTATATATAATATATATATATTCTGAAAATTAGATTTACCCCCAAGAGCCTCCTCCAACTACCTACCCTTATCCCTTCCCCCCCTCCTTCCCAATACATCTCTTTGAATGCCTTAGGTTGTATGTCATTACAACTTATCCAGATTTAAAACATGAGAATTGACCTCCTTTCTCAATGGCAGGAGTCTTGCTCCAGCCTCCACAGATGAGTGAAGACATCCTTCTACTTCTTATCTCCAAAACAACAAATGTCTGGAGCAACAATGAAGAATGATGAAAAAGCTCACCCCAGGAGTATGTGCATTTTAATGCTGCACAGAGGGGATGATTCAAGCTAGGAACAGACACAGGTACAATAAGAAATTTGCAATTCAATTGCCTGAACTCCCACTACTCAGTTTACATTTTCTTCCCAAATGTAACCAACAGTAGCTGGGATTAACAAAGACATCTAGGGTGACACTCTTACAGATCACCTCCAGAGAGACTGGAGGCTAGCTTCTGAACACTCAATGTAAGTCAAATGACCTGGCCCAACAAGGTGACTAAAACAATATGTGAAATTAAACCTCTACTTTAGGAGAGAGCAAAGTCAAAAGTTCAATAAGTCCTTAACTGAAGTGGGAGGGACCAAGATGGAGTAAAGAATATGGTACTTTGACCCTAATAAAAACAGTCAACCTGGGTCTGGAGCGGTGTCTCAGTGGTTAAGGCACTTGCCTGGCATGTGTGAGTATGCGAGTTCAAACCCCAGCACCACGTACACAATGAAGCTTTGGAACAACAAAAGTCACATGAAAAACTAAATATAATTGATTCTCTCTGTCTCTCTCACTGTCCCCTCTCTTAAAAAAAAAAGTTAATCTTTTTATATTGTTAGTACTGGATGCTAAATAAATGCTATTTAATAAATATATAAATATTTTTCTAGTGAGGAAAAATAAAACATTTATAAGATGCCCAAGGAAAAAAAGACCTAAGAAACCTGATGGTATCTCAAATTTTAGCCATTAATTAAATATCTACTTAATACCCATTAGGTGCTCTGTGCCTACCCCTGGGCATACTCTTTCCTTTGACTAGCTCACAGATATTAAAAACCCTTTTATATGCGCAAGGCCCTGTTGGGTCCTCTGCCCTGAAAAAAAAAACAAAAACAAAACCCTTTCATATTCCTGAAACTGAATGAAATCAACAATGCAAATTATAAAATCCTAATACTGTCACTTCTGTTTTCTTTCAAAGATTCACAAAGAATAAACCCATTTCCTATAGAAGGGCAAGGAAATAAATTTTATTATAATTAATGTAACTATAATAAAACCAGTGCTGTCAATTTTACATATATATATATGCATATATATTAGATTACTTGAAACTATATATATTAGATACATGTACATTTCCTAGTTCCAGGCAGAATTAGTGAGAACAAAAATTAACTCTGTACAGAAATGATCTGTACCAATTTATATCAGGAACTACATATAATAAAAACCACATTGAATTTCTTTAAAACACTGTTTATTGAAAGTGATTCTGCAAAAAAAAAAAAACAAAAAAAAGAAAGTGAACCTGAAGAAACGAAATTCTAATGTAAATGAAACTCATTTTTACCATAATCAGATTCTTTATTCATTCATTTATTATGATAGTATAGACTAACCACTTATGCAGGTCAGAAATGTAATAGGTTTGATTCCTAAAGAAATAAGTTAAATTCAAATAAGAAAAATGAGTTCTGTTCTTAGTTATTAACTACTCTCTCTTTTCATAAAAATATAAATATCATTCACAAGAGTGTCCATAGTTCACTTATGAAACCTCATCACTTTGAATAAAGAAAAAAATACCACTATATATAAAATTGATTGTCATTAATTGTGCAAAGGCCATTAAGTCCACATTTGTACAGGAAATTAATAAGCACTCATTAAGGGAATAGTTAAAATTGTGAAGCTAACATGCTTTCTTTTCCTATGGTGCAATGTGTGAAGGAATTTTGTTGTTACAAATGAGGCACACTGCACAGGTTAATGTCTTTGTTATGAGGTCGACAGATGAGCTTTCTGATTTATTTGCTGGATTAATAAAATGGACAGAAGAGTAAACTGTTATTTCTAGCTCCATTTAGAAACTGTGGTTTCAGGTTTCAGAGTCTATTCATAATGCTGCAGAGCTGAAAACAAACATCAAACAAACTGCCTTATTTTCTTAGGCCTCCTACAAAAAGACTTCTAAGGAAAGTGCTTTAGTAAGTGTTTCGGGATAGATACAAGGGGATTTGTTTCCATTTAGAATGATTATTACACCACAGATAAGCTATTGAATTATTAAATATGGCTCAGCACTGGAGCTTCAGGTCCTGTATGTTACAGAAACAGAACAAATACTGTATTTGAAAATCTAAGGATTATTTTTCTCCTTCCATTGGATCAGAGAGAGAAATGTATCAAAATCGTATGAAACTGCCCATATATAGACCATGCATAAACTACAAACACAGGAATTCTATATACTTGATTCACCTTAATGTTCTAAAAGCAGATGATAGGGAATGATGGTGGTAATAAAAGGCCCCATTTACTATCACATAATTTTTTGAAAGGCTTGTGTTATTTTTAGGAGGTCCCTGTATAATCATTACAGAAATGACAGCTAAAACACAGATGCAAAGGTAACAATTAATAATTTTTATGTTCTAGGATGTACAAAAATACATCAATTCCCTCGCCGAAACATTCACATGGAATATGAAATTATTACTATGTCATTTGTGCAATCAGAACATAGCCATTCTCAAACATTTTATTTTCTGATTTTTCAAAAAAGGTGTGGGTTTCTGATTCCTCAAAGGGGATGTGAGAACTAGAACCATGGGCAGAAGCACATTTGCTCCATCACCTCCTCCCCCTGTCTGCAAAGCTTTTAAAGAGCACAATTACGGAATTACTGTAATTACACTGCCAACTCTGACAGCTGGATGGAACTTTTACAGAGAGAGACATGACTGAAAGAACATTAAGAAATACATCAAAATCATTACCAGTGTTTTCATCCACAGTAGAAAGGATCAAAAATAATGTAGAAGATAATTTAAAAGTTAATAAAAAACAACTAAGGACAATTGTAAAATAGCATGCTATGCATACTAAATCTAGGTGCCTGATTAACAAAGTGTGAAAGGATTGGATGGAAGAACATCCCACCATTCTGATTTTACATTAAATTAATAATAACTATTCAGATGTTCTCTGGATTCAGTAGATGACCCAGTTTAAAGATTGCTAAGTCCCTACTAGGGATTAACAGCTAATGAACATTCATGGCAATTTTATACCCCTTTTTGTCACTGTTTGAAAGTCCTTTAATTTTTTCCTCATGTGCAAGTCTCACTGTGTAAAATGGGTCCCAGTCCTTCTCACTGGGAAGGAAGGTCTATCCTCTGGTTGCTGAGAGAGCCTCTCTTTCAGGACTCTAAGAACCATGGCTCCTAGATAACATATTTTACGCGGATGGCCAATGTGAGGCCTGACCTCCCAGAGGGAAGTCACCTTCTTGAGAAGGACCCGGATCTGGGAGCACTAGAGGATGCTAAAGAGCCTAAACACTGTGGGAGGGCCCGCACCACTAGCACTACACAGTTTTGGACTCATTGCTACTGGAAGGTAAAAATGGCCCCTCCTCAAACTGCGGAGGATGAGGTGGGAAGCAAGAACTTTTTCAAACTCTAAGACAGGTTAAAAGAATTACTTTGAGGAATTTGCCAAAATGCTAATATTTTGAAAGCTATAAAACAAGGTAAATACAATATTCATTTCTACCTTCTTATCTTTTTCAAGCCAAATGTGCCAGTAGTAGGAGGCAAAATGTGGATCATTTTCAGAGAAAGAAACAGTAAAACGCATAAGCTGTTTGGTGAATTTCTCAGTGATGTAGAAATAAAAATACTAAGAATAGAATCTAGCCATGAGAAAAACACCAGAAAACCCAAATTTATGGACACTCTACAAAATGTCTGACCAGGATTCCTCAAAACTGTTGAGGTCATCAAAAACCAGGGAAGAAGAATACAGTGGAGATATGACTGTGGTACTAGGCACGAGTTCACTAAAATGCACTCATATATACTTGAAAAATAAGAAGGTAATTCTTTCAAGTTAAATATTCTTATCATATTCAGGAGAGTGGAACGAAAAGGGGAATGGTTAGAGGTGATAGCTGTTTATGGTATTATGTATTGTGATAATTTTGCAGATATATACTTGCTCACAAATTCATCAAGATGCATATGTTAAGTATGAACCCCCTTTTTATATGTCAATCTTATTTCAAAAAATTTAAAAGAGTTTATGAAAAAACTAATAAAATCCAAGTAAAGTGTAGAGTTTAGTTAAAAAATACTGAGAATAGAATGAAAATATAGATTTTTTTTTCTAAAGTGAAATACAAAGAAAGGTCAGAGGACAGAGAGGTTATCAAGACATAAAAACCTTAACCCTTTTTTTGATATGTATTTCTACTCCTGGACTTCATAGGTAACCTCTAAGGTTTTGATCTTGATGATGTCATTAATTTTCTGTTCATGGTACCCAAAATGGATATAAAATACATGACTAAACAGTATTAAAGGCTAAGAACTGTGTAAGTGAAAACCTGATTACTTTAATTTCGTTTTATAGACCAAAGAGGAAGAACATTTTTAATCCAGAACATAGAACATTCTCAAATGAGAAGCAAGGCTGCAGCAGGCAGGTAGATTTTACTCCTGGAATGCTTCAGCATAGCTGATATCACCTCTTGGAGCTTAAGCATGACAAATGTTTAAAGGTAGAGTATATTTAACCAAAAAAAATCACTATTTTCAGTTTGAAAAATACCATTTTCTAGGCCTTATACTTGGAAGAAGACATATTCTCTTGATACCACCTTGAGATAAAGGTATTCAGGAACGAGTTATTTTTTCCCTCTGTCTTCAGTGAATAGATCTCAAGTGGAAAGCTGTTTATTGTTATTATTCAAAACTGCATGAGTGAGTTAGTATGGAGACATACATTATACAGCTGTCCAGTGAGAAGAACCTGGACGCAATGATACCGCCACTGCAACAAGCACAACTAGCACAGAGATCGTGGTTCCTAAATATCATTTTCCAATAAAGGGAACGAGAGCTCTTTGAAGAAAGAGCTGATTGTAGGTAATATATATACAGAGAGAGATGGACAGATAGATAGATATAGATAAAGTATATCATAGTGCCAGAAAGAAGTGCTCAATGAAAAAAATAAATAAAAAGGATGGAAGCATGCCAAAGAGATGTGCGGGCCAAACTGAAGGAGCCCCAAAGAACCATTGCTAGAACAATCTGAGCATGAAAATAAATAACACAGTATTGCATTATAACTCAAAGTACAAAGTACACATGAGAATAGGGCAAAGTATAGGAGAAGGGGTGCAGAGCTGCCATGCTTTCTCCAGGTACACCGCCCTCTGAGAACCTTGATGTGTTCAGCAACACAGAGGTTTTTAAAGCCAATCAGGAGTTTTTAAGATGTTTCATTACATGTGCAAGACTGATTAAGTCATTGGCCATTAGTGATTGAACTCAATCTCCAACCCCTCCCTCCTCCCCAGAAGCTGTGGGTGGGACTGACCAGCTGTCTAACAACAGCCCCAGTCTTTGGAAACCAGCCCACTCCTAAAGCTATCCAGTGGAATACTGGGTCACCTAATTAGCATAAGCTCAGGAATGGCTGAAAGGGCCTTATTATCAATAACAAATAATGTGCCTGTCACCCCATCAGAAAAAAAATCACAAAAATTTTGGAAGTTCAGTATCAGGAACTGCAGACAAAACCAAAAATGTATTTATCACATCTCTCCAAGATGTAAAATTTAATCTTCCTCCTGACCTTTGAAGCTGGGCTAAATGTATTGAATTATTTCCAAAGAATAAAGTAGGGAAAAGGAAAAGCAATAAATCAATAGTGAACAAACTTGGTAAAAGTATCACAACCAAGTCATAAAGATTTGGGTCTGTCATATAGATATCCTGGGCTCTCAGATACGGTAAGAAGGGCACTTTACTTCTGTAGTATTCCTTTTTGTTTGTTGGTTTAACTAAATGTTTTTAAGTGGTACATAAGAACACAAAAAAATGTACATACTAAAGGAGTAACATGAACATATTGTGTAATGTTTAAATCAAATTAAACATATCTCCTCATTAATTCCTTACAATGAAAACTTAAAATCCTTTCTTCTAACTTCCTGAAATGTACGGAACATTACTGTTTTCTTCAGTTAGCCTACTAGGCAACAGCACACCACAACTTCTTGCTCCTGTCTAACTGTAAGTCAGTATCCATGGATCAACCTTTCCCCCATCCTCCCTCCCACCTGCTCAGGTAACCACAATTCTACTCATAATCTGAGTCTAACCATAAGGAAAACATCAGACAAACCCAGATTGGGGCCAACCTACAGGACACCTGGCTAGTAATTCTCAAGACAAAGTCATGAAAAACAAGGAAAGCCTCAGAAACTGGCACAGACTAGAGAAGACTAAGGAATACAAAATGAATATTTATGACATTTTTTATTAATTATTCTAGTAAAAATTATAAGGAACACAATTTACTATGCTTTCATGATTGTACATAAGGAAAAGAATGCAGCATGGTACCCTGAATTGGATCTTGGAGAGAAACAGGATATTTATGGAAAGACTGATGAGTTTGGGGTTTAGTTGATCGTAATGTACCAGTGTATTAGTCTTGGTTTTAACAAATATACCTTGGTAATATAAGATTGTAAAGATGGGGAAAATTGGTGAGGGGGGCATTTAAAAACTCTCTGTATTATTTCTCAAAATTTTCTGTGAATCTAGAACTAATCTAAAATTTAAAAAAAAAATTTTTTTAAAGAAACTCAGTATGGGGCCTGTTTCTGTGATTTTTGTTTTTCTATGATAAAACAGTTCTGAGATTTTCCTCTGCAGGGGACTCTCCTAGTTGGTGACTCTTTTAGCATGTTGTTAAAAGGCTTTGCAAATCTTGAATCAAAAATAAGAAAATTTATGATAGTTAACTATATCTCTGCTTTCTACTATACTGTGATATGTTGTTTGGTAGTAACTAAACTTTATTCCTTTGCAGAATCCAACATTTAGCAACACAGGGTGGCTAACAGGCATGACATAGTTGCTTGATAAAGGATCAGAAAGACAATTCTGAGGGGTAGGAACTGGAGCAATGGCTTACCAGTTAGGGTGCTTGCCAGGCATCCTAAGGACCCCTCATGTTCAAACCCCAGCACCACATACAAAACTAAGCACTGGAGCAACTAAAACCAGATAAAAAATACATAAAATTTATTTCTTTTAAAAAAAAGAAAGATTTCTAGGAACTCTATTGTGGACTTTTTGGGTTTTGTTTTATTTTTTCCAATAAATAAGATTTACCATCCAAATTGCTACTGTCTGGATCAGGCTATTTTGATGCTAGACAGTTGAGATTTCTTGAAAAAGAATTTTTTTAAAAAAATAAATATGGAATTAAGCACCTTTTCATTATTGGCTTGAAAAAACTTAAGAATGCAAACTGGACTTTTATTCTATGATAAATAAAATGCATTATTTCTCTCTTTTACTATTCATATTCATTTTTCCTGTAAAGACTTACTTTATCCATACTCATTACCTAAACAGTACTGCACAGTGTAAGCATAATAGACTGCCCTTTATAAAAAAAAGAAAACAGAAGGAAAAGTTGACTGAATTAATAGAAGTTACAGAACAAGTCAAGGAAAAAATGAAATTTCTTCTCCAACTTCCAGAAAGAGGTAACTGAATCCCCACAGAAGATGCTTCCAATTTTAAAATACCCATTATGTTGAACTCATTGCATTATTTTTCTTTCTCATTGTTCCTAACCTGTTGGATGGTGTTAATTTACTTGAGAGGCAGGCGACAAGCTTAGAGATGTCCTGTGTTGCTTCAGTTTAGACAATTTCTAAAAATATAGTTAGATTCTTCAAGAATAAAATTATAAAACTTCTCAATGTGCATGTAAACAAACTGTACATCTTTCACTAACCTGAAAGCCATAAATCATGGCTTTAACTTTCCTAAAATCTACGTGGTTATGAGCAAAAGTTATATTCTGGATGAAAATATGTTAGCTGAGAAAACTCTTAAGTGCCAGAAGAATATGTCTGTTTCTCATAAACTTCTGGCAATTAAAAAAAAAAAAAATGGAGGGAGGGAGGAAGAGGGAAAACAAAATGAAAAATGTTGCCTTTGTTAAGGTAGCTATTTCTGTTTTATTTATGGATTAAGTTTTTGGGTCTGATTCTTTAGATATATTCTAGGCTATAACTATAACCCAGAAATAGGCAAAACATTTAGTTAAAACATGCCCTAGCTCATGAGGAGTCTGTGGTACGCCTTCATGCAAAATATATTCGCTCTTTTTTATGCACAACTGTAACAAAACTGAGGATCCGTTATTACATCCAAAGTTATATTTAGAAATTGGTGCTTATATGGCCAACTTTGGATAATTGGAAAGAAAAATGTATGATCTGAATTCTTTACTAATTCTGTTTAAATACAGTATTATTACAAATACCACAAAGACCTACATGAGTTATCAAGTGATAATAAAGACATTGACTTTACTGGATACAACCAAGTTAAACTCTCCATTTTACTTATGGAAATGCTACTGTACTGGCTAAGGGGAAAGAAAGATGGTGGAGAGGAAGAGAAATGTGAAATGGTAATGATTTTGCTTGGCATTGTATTAGATAGTAAAGGTTTAAATGGGAGGTGGAAGACTCATGTTCACTCATTCCTGACCTCATGTGTCTTTCATATGTAATGTGAACATATGTAATGTGAGCTCCTCAGGAAAGCTCTAGGGTTTAATGGTATGTGTCATCATATCATATGGTTTCTGAATGGAAGTCAACCACTCTGACTCAATATCAGTAACCACAATCTGATACAGCACTGTTCCCAAGGGTCTTACTGATTCACATCCAAGTGCTAACATGACCCAGCATTGGACATCCTTCAACCATGCCCAAAACGGACATCACACTGGTAAGGAATGCAAGAAAGCCAGGACCTGCCAATGCACCATTTCTGTAAATACTTAAAGCATGTAAGGTTCTCCTTTTTTCCTGAGATAATTTTGGTTATACTTCATAAGTTTTGATATAAAGTTCTTATTTTAATTAATTGCTAAGTAAGTTTTAATTTCAATTTTAATTTCTTTTTTGATTTGCAGCTCCCTGAGGAAAGAATATGTGATACATTTCATTGGTTTTCCACCCTTTGACAAAGAAGTAAAGCATACTTACAAGCATAATGTAATTTTTACCTTACAGTTGATTTTTAGAAGCTAACCCTCACTAAAATAACTCCACATTTCAAAGTAGTTAGATTATCATAGCCTGAATTCTGAAATGTAGATAATTTCTAGGTCTCAAAATCATTATAAGCTTTGAAAATTTACCACCGCTCAACTACTAATTTTTTTAACTATTCAAATTTCCCATTTTGTCATAGCATTTTAGAAACTTATAAAGCCACAGTGTGAAAGTTAAGGTTTTAGAGTTGGGTTTCATTAGGATTTATTGAGTCCAAAATTTTAATTTTACAGATTAAATCTGTATTATCCAATCAGGTAGACTAGCATGTGGTTATATAAATCTGAATTAAGAAAATTAAAAACTCAGTTCTTTAGTCACACTACCCATACTTCTAGTATTCAAACACCACATGTGGCAAGTGACTTCCATATTGTACAAAGTAATTATTTCTATCATCAAAACAAAGTTTTTTGGGACAGTACCATGTTAAAGCAAAGAAGAGAAAATAACTTGCATAAGATCATAGTTTTCTAGTAGCAAAGTTAAAACTAGAATTCAGGTCTTTTAATTCCTACTCTTATTTGCTTTCTACTAAAAAACACAGCCTCTAAGAACTAATAAAAAAATAAAAAGTAATAGATCTGGGTACAACAAAGCTCAATAAAAGCTCAATCTAATACAAAATCGCTTTACTCTCATGTAAAGTTTAGAAAAGTCAACCATGTTATTTGGTCACCAAAAAATATAATGAATTCCCAAAAGCAGTACAAAAAAATAAGTCCCCAAACCTTTGAAACTTGGTGGGGGGCAGAGGAAACTCTTGTAAAAAATTCTTGAACCAAAACTGAAATGATGAATTACCCAGAAAGTAAGAATCTTACATCAAAGATTGTGGAAAGCAGCTAGATATACTCAGGAAAATATGGAAATCCTGAAATGGGTTTATAAATTATAATTAAAAGAAAAACACTGTAAATAAACATTCAGTTTATGAATCTAGAACTAGCATCACATAAACCATAGGATAGAATAAAAATAAAAACAAATTAAACAATCAGATATTTCTTAAAGTAATGATTAATTTAAAAACAACAATGTTTCCAAGCTTAAGTAAAAGAGAGAGAACTAACATTTATGGTATAAAGAAGCAAAGTTTGATTATAGACATTTCTAAGAAAATTAAAGAAATTATACAAGACTATTACATGTTTTTTCACACTGGTAAAATTAAAATTCCAACAGAAATTAATGTTTCCTAGGAAAATGCAGATTAACCAAGTTACCACAGGAGATGTTATAAAATATGAGATCAATAAACATAAAATTATGTCAAAATGGATTCTACTGTCATATATAAACTAAAAAGAACCACAAAAAATAAAATAAAAATAAAGAACTGAGGTCTAGAAATGGGTGACTTCATGGAGACATAGAGCTGCTTTCAGTTTACCTGAAAGAAAAATAGAAAGCTCTTTGTATTGGGGCAATGTATTTTAAACATATACTTTTCTGGAATGGTGGTACATGCCTGTAATCCCAGTTGCTTGGGAGGCTGAGGCAGGAGGATCACAAGTTCAAAGACAGCCTCAGCAACTTAGGCCCTGTCTCAAAATAAAAAATAAAATGGGTTGGGGATGTGGGTCAGTGGTTAAACAATTCTGGATTCAATCCCTGGTGTCAAAATAAACAAATAAATAATTTTTGTAAAAAAGTTAACTTTTCCTATAGAATGGAAAGAGTATCCTATGAGACTATGAGACAGGAGATGAGTTCCAATGCTGGCTTAGCTGCTAACTGGTTTTGGGACCTGGGTTGAGTCACTTGATTTCTCTGCACTCAGGTTTTCTATCAGTTATGTCAAGGTGCTGAATATTAACCAACCAACAATATCCTTAATTTCTTACTTACAGATGGGATAACAGAACTTTGGTTTGTAAAAATAATCCTTTAAAGGGAAATCTGAAAGGAATCTTTCAGAGAAAGCATGGAAATATTTACGGACAGATGGATATGATACACAGGATTTGCTTCAAAATAATTTGGGGTGGAGGGGAAATTGAGCAAGAGTATAGACAAAATCAGACTGATTGTGAGTGGAGACAGCTCTTTAAAAGCTATATAGATGCATTCCACTATTAATATACATATATTTCCAGTACACCACTATTCCACTACTCTATTTTTAATATACATTTAACATTTACCCTAATAAAACTTTTTTCAAACTGTTGATCTAGATGGCCTCTAGACCAAAAGAACAGAGTAAGAAGTGAAGATTGCACCAACTGGAAATGCCAGATTCAGCGATTTAAGAAAACTTATTCTTCCAGATTCATTAGCCTTTGCTGCAGGGTCATGTTGTCCCCAGACCTTTGGTTTCAATGCCTGCTATGTCATCTCAGCTGCACCATTATTCCTCATATTACTAATAATGGGTTTCTAAGAGGCCTCATCTATCATTTTTAATGTTTCTTCTCCTCCTTTTAAGTGGGCTGTTTAATGAGAAGGGGCCGCTACATTCATACAAATGCATCATTAGCCAAAGAGATACTATCACAAATATCAAATTCAATCACTGCTTAGTCACTTTAGGAAGAGAAAGAAGAGAGAGAGCGTTTACTGACTTAAAGATTACCAAACTCCCACTATTTGCAAAGAAGTCTGCCTTCTGACACTAGAGGAGAGGGAGATTATTTGATCAAATTCTTACAAGGACTTCTGGGAGGCTGTGTAGCACCATGGCTTGGGATCAATCCGATATCCAGTGCACCATTCATTCAGTCTCTAGACTGATTACATCGAGTCCCAGTGAATAGCCAAAGTTCTCAGAGTTAAGTAGTTGTTCACAAATATATCATATGGAACACAGAAGGACAGAAATTTATTCTTTCTTCCACAACAAAAATAGGCTGAAATAGCAATCAAAAAGCAAAATCTCTTTCAGCTTGCCAAAAACTGAGATAAAAAAAAGGCTATTTCCCATGCTCACATCCTTCTGTTTACCTAAAATGTTAGCAAGTATAGGGATATGCGCTGGGTGAGCTATCTTGCTAATGGATTTGTGTTGGTTCCTTTCTATTCTTAAAATTTTAAAAATACTGCATGCAGCATTCTTCTTTGTGATTGTCTCATATTTCTACAATTACGGTACAATGTTTCCCATTTAAGTAGCTTTGAAAGCTGACATTAGGAAAATCCTAGTAGACTTCTGAACATTTAGAAAGATTTCTATTGATAGGTTGTAAAAAATAAAAATTGATAAAATAAAAATAGACAAACTTGGTTAATTATAAGTGATGAGTTGGTGGAGAATTCAGAGCTTACATGAGAGCTTAAAGGAAACAGGATGCAGAAGAAAGAACATAAAAAATTCTAAAATTTATGCAAATACTATAAAGATACTTATTCATTTTGTGGGGGGTTTTCTGCTCCTATCATGAAAGTCATTAGTTATGCACCCCACAAAAAGTATCTTGTGGCAGAAAGGAAGACATGTAAGAGCAAAGTATCATGGTTAAGAACTTGCCAGATAATCATAAGTAATTAGTATATATAGTTGGCCCTCCAACTATTTAAAAATTTTTGAAATATTTAAAAATATTTTAAATATGCAAATTCAAACAACTGCAGATTTAAAATATTTTTAAAACATGCATACACTGAATTTTACAAACTTCTTCTAGTCATTATTCCTTAAACAAGAGATTATAACAACCTACAGAGCATTACATGGCAGTAGATATTGTAGGTAAGTAGGCAGTAGGTAATCTGAAGATGATTTAAAGTATGTAGGAAAATGTACATAGGTTACATACAAATACTGCACATTTTGTTGTGTAAGAGACTTGTGCATCCATGGATGTTGGTATTCACAATGGTTCCTGGAACCACACTGTTCATTACTTTGGACTGGACCCTTTAACTAATGAATTGAGACTGAGTTTGTTATCCAAGCATGAGTGGAAATGTCATGCAGTCTCTGAGTATTCATTAAGAGCAGAAGAAATGTTTCCCTAACTGAACAGAGTGAGAGGCATAATAGGAGATAAATATAACTATTTTATTTTATCCATGTAGGTTTATTCAACATACCAGATTCAGAAGTAACAGAAACAACCATTTGTTATGGCTGGTCTCTTGAGACACATCATGAACACAGAGAAGAGTCACAATTAATGCCATCTTTTACAATGACCAAATATAGAGTTGAACATAGAGTTGCACACCTTAATCCGGTGACCTGAGAGGCCAAGGCAGGAGTCTGGAAAGTTTGAGACCAGTCTCAGCAACTTATTGAGATACTCGGCAACTTAGTGAGACCCCTATCTCAAAATAAAATGGGCCATGGATATAAACTCAGTGGTAGAGTGCTCCTGGTTTGATCCCCAGTACCAAAAAATACAAAATAAAATAAAATGACAAAAAATAGCATCTGTGGAACAATATTGATAACAATATTTAATAATAATTGCTAGAAGCCAGAAGGAAGGTCTCCAGAATAGAAGAGGAGAATTTAGTGACTTCCAAAAGAGTAAGGTACTGCTTGCCCTTTGAAGGGTCCCAGATGGTGTTTTTTAAAGAAATATAAAATAATAGAAAGGAGTAGAATAGAATAAGGGAAAAGAAATTGATGCAAGTGCTGGGATCGAATGGAAACAGGCTAAGCATGAACTGGAATAATTTTTCTGGACATTAACTCAGCGATACATATCAAAACCCCTAAAATATTGACCAAAATATTCTACCTCTAGAAATTTATACTAAGAAAATCGTCCCATAAATATACAGATATAATTTCAAAATTGTTGTTAGCATATTAAACAATTAGAAAATCAATCAGACAAACCTGAAAGAAGCTTTCAGACATCACACAGGCAGAGCAGACCTGTGATCTCTAAGAGTAGGAAGCCAATGAGACAGGCCTGTGATTGCCCCCAGCTGACAATCTGGACAGAATCTGTAGGCTGCAAGACTGGAAAAGGAACCAAGCAGTTTCTTGAGTTTAGAGAGGCTAAAGCAACTGGAAATTGGGTTGACATCTCAAAATGCCAGAATGGATGTCACTGCACAGAGAGAAAGTTCTGAAGTTTGCAAAAGAGTTAGTGCAAGTCTTTGGCAGAATACTGTTGCATGCACATATGACAGAAAATTAACCAAAGCCTGGAAAAGACCCACGAAGCATTAGGCACAAAATCCCCAAAACTCACACAGGTCTGGGTACAATTCACATTCCTCCTATTCAGAGAGGACATATAAAAAATTGTGGGATGTCACTAGTACAGAGCTTAAAGAGAAATATGTAACGGTACTTGTTAAGGCAGGAACTGGCAAACATTTTCTGCAAAGGGGCCAAATGCTAAATACCATAGGCTTTGCAAGCAATGCAGCCTTGTCTTAGTCTGTATTGCATTGCTGAAACAGAACACCTCAGACTGGGTCTTTTATCAAGACCTCAGACTGGTCTTTTCTTACAGTTCTGCAGGTTGGCAAATCCTAGAACAAACAAGGGGCATCCTCTGATAAGGGCTTTCTTACTGCAACATCCCATTGTGGAAGGAAGAAAGGCAAGAGAGCTCAAGTAAAAGGGAGCAAGAGAGAGGCCAAACACATTCACAACAAATTCTCCCTCAAGGTAACTAACATGCCCACAATAAGACATCAATCCATTCATGAGGATGCAGCCCTCATGACCTCATTGCCTCTCGCTAGGTCTCACCTCCTGACACTGTTGCATTGCAGATTAAGTTTCCAACAAAGGAACTTTGGGGACCACATTCAAACCACAGCAAGTCTCTATCACAGCTACTCTGCTCTGCTGTTGCAGCACAAAGGCAGCCATAAACAACACGTAAGTTAGGGGATATATTTGTATATTAATAAAACTATTTACAAAAAGGCAGCAAGTGGGCTATAATTTGCCAACCCCTGCTAGAATACCAGCTCCACAAATGGAAGGATTTTGTCTGTTTTGCTAACTGCTGAATCCCCCCAAAACCTGGAAAAGTGCATGGCTCTTAACCTATATGTAATACATACTTAGTGAATAAATGAACTGATTTAATCCCCAGAACAAGCAAAAATTAAATATTATTGTCATTTGACAGATGAGTAATTAAGAGTAAAGGATATGCCACATCACCAACAAATAAAAGAAGCAAAATGTAGGCATAGGTGTGGCTAATTCCAAAATTCTATGCACTTTCCATTATATTGCACTAAAAGACAAAAACATTACTGAATAATGATCAAAGCTTTGTACCACCTCTTCATTTTTACCTTCTTGTTTACTTTACTCATGATTTACATTTTCCTGAGCCTTAGGACCAAATGAATATGATATATGTTCATATATGCTAAAACCATATCTAGAGCTGCAATCAGTAGTGGTAATCTATTTATATATCTATATGTGTGTATTTAGTGTTTGAACTATACAATTGACGAAACCCACTAGAATGACTCTTGAACAACAACCTCCCTTTTGGGGGGTTTAATGAGGCAGACAAGAGTTTTCACTTAAACAACTGAATTAGAACAAGTTATACTCCATGCTTGTACAATTCTATCATTGTGTATTCTATTGTCATGTATATCTAAAAAGAACCAATTAAAAAAACAAAAATAAACAAATGTGCACAGGACCTTCTAGAGAACCTAATCAGATTTATGCACTCAGACATGTAGCATATATCAGTATAATATAAATTTGTATTTATACTTTTCAAATGCACAGAAAATGAAAAATGAAAGGGGAAAACAAATACCAAAATGCCCTGTTCTGGAGCCTCCAGGGCTAACTTTCTGGGGTGGAAATGGTGACAGTTCAGGGGCCACAGAGTAACAGCTGGGGTCCCACAGGAGAGTTGCTTGGCCCCGAACACACTCATCTGGAATCAGGATGAGCTCTGGGAATAGGTATGCAGGGGAAAGACCAAAAACTGCCTGCGGCTGGGTCCACAGCGCAGGACCCCAGGTGCCAAGGCCTCTGGATTGATCCTGGGTGACCCAGGAGCACAGAGGGTGGGGAGAGGCTCAAGGTCCCACGGGTGGGTGATGGACGTGGAGTCCTGGGCTTGGGAACTGAAGCCCCATGGTAACTGGCCACGCTGTTCCTGCTGTCTTTGACCTCTAGTGTTAAATGTTAGCCTAAGTCAGTGTCCAGTGTTCACCAGCGGGTCAGCAAGAGGTGCTCATCCACAGCGGGTGCTTTTGTGGAGTGTGTCGAGCACTTAGATGAATGTGCTGTGACCCAGAAGGTCATATTTACAAGCATAGTCATTTATTGGTAGGGAACTGTTTAAAGTTGTTAACACTTGTTTAAATTTTTTTACACTATAGCATTTATGCAATGGTTTACAAAACTCATGGAATTATTTTTATCAGTATGGAATTAATTAAAACTGAATCTTTACTTTGAAAAAAAAATGCCCTGTTCTTCTTTGCCTTAGGAATGCCTCATTTTCAAGCCTCTCCATGTGTAAGGAGAGAGCCTCATCTAGTATCACTCTCATGCAGCTGCTGGGTCCAGTGGCTGCTATTCTGTGCCTCAGTACCAGCTCCCTAACTGATCAGACACATCTGCTTCCCTTCAGAAGTCAATAGTCTATCCCAGCTGTTTTCCAAAAACAGAAGTTAAGAAGGCAGCAGGGCATATCTGCATGTAGATTCTGTGATGTGCACATCTCCCACCTTTTCTTAGCTCATCTGGGGTTTCACCATCATCACGCTAAGCAGGGAACTTGACGGAATGAACCACTATTTTGTTCAAGTTTTCCCTTTGGAGATGCTCAGGAAAAATACTGTTAAAACTCTTGGTATGTGGGATGAGGGCTGCACACTGAGAAGCTGTTAGAGAGTAAGACGGATGGCATCCACACTGTTTACTTTTCTTAAGGGCTGAATGTATATTATAATCTGACAATGTAATGATGGATGGTGATGCCAGGATGCTCAGAACTCAAGGCTTATACATCCATTGAAAAATTATTAAACTCAGTAAGAAGATAAAGGCAAATGAAAAATGATATAATAATGCAGAACTTTTCAGCTTCTTGACTGTCAGATGTTGCAATAAAATATATCTAAATTTTATAAATCAACATAAATCTTTGGGACAGATAGAAATAGTTTGCCTGATGAAGCCATTTAAGGAGGGTAGGATATATCTTATCTATAACCAACAAAAACAAGAGATGTATCTTCAAAGGATTTAATTTTTTATTCTTGAATAGGGACTTGGGATAAAGTTGCACCAGCTCCTATAAAATCATCTTGCTTACACTGGTGCATTTTTAGGCAGACACACCCTCTTTAATATTAAGCAACAAAGCATTAAAGAAGATGAAAATAATAGCCACTATTTATGAAACGCTTCCAGGCTTCACTTTTCATTCTTTCCTCACATATTCTTAACAAAAACAAATCATATAATTTGTAATAGGAAATGCTTAAATTCTGACCAGACCTCTTTCAAAGTAAGCTTCATGGTCTTAACACTGAAGCTCTCCTTAGTTGTAAAGCATGACAATATACACTGTGCATCACATGCAAAGAAGTCAGGAAGGGACTAGCAATTACTAAAAGAACAAAGGAAATGCCAGTCAGAAATGACACTATCTGCCTTTTTACCAAAAACAAGTGGAACCAGACAGAAGAACAATTTTATCTCCATTTCTCTCGGATTATCATAATGCTACTTTACGATGCTCCAGACTTCCCCATCATCACCCTACGGGTTCTCTCCCTTCAGAAATTCATGAGCTCAAATCATACTAAGAAAATTATACAGTAACAAACACTGATGTTTTCATCATTCACAGGAATCTTAAGATGCTATATAAAATATGATACACATAGGAAAATCTTCCCTACAAATGACAATTACACAGTCCACTCTTACCATGAGAGTTTCGCTGAGTGCTGAATCATAATGGAGACAAATATTCCATATACCGACTTTTTAAAGATGCTCCAGTTCCCTGAAGGGAAGAGCCTATTGAACCTTTTCTGCTCCACTGCCTAGGACCACTGTGCAAACTGACTTAAAAAACCATTAGTCCAGAGAGACAGAGACATTTAAAACCCTACTGCTTTTCTTCACAGCAACCTTCTTCCCCTCTCTGCCAGGTGTCCCCAACCTCTCCTTAAGTTATCAGAAGAATATCCCACTGATTTACCATATATATGTCAAGCTCTGCAACATGCACTTTGTATGCATTTCTTCATTATTCCTGTATATGGTCCTATAAGTGGCTACTACTATATCTATCCCACTTTACAGATGAGGAAAAGTAATCTTTTAGGTTAAGTTACACTGGTAGCCAAGGGCCAAAAATAGGATTTCAACCCAGATTTATATCACTATAGGGCCCTTGTTCTTAACCGATAAGTTAGGAGAGTCAGACAGGACCTGGAAAATCATCTAGTCTCAAACCTTCATTTTTCAGATGAGGATATTCTAAACTAAAGAGCTTAAGTGACATGTTAAAGGTCATACCTTTACTGGCAGAGATGGCGCAAAAACCCAGGGCTTGCTTTCCTATGTCCTTCTACTAGCCCATACTGCCTTTTTAAAAAATTAAAAATCAGAAATACATTATGATTTTCTACACCAATAAACAATCCCAGAAACTGTCAGTCTGACTCACTATGATGCTCAGGAGCACCTTCCTGTTTTCTTAGGAATACTCCACAAGCTGCCAAACCTTATAATCAGAGGTTATTTAGCACGATCAATTTTAATGACCAATATTTTTATAACTCAAATAATAATATAATCCATGATTTTCAAAGGGTTCTTGTTATTCTTGAGTCCATGATATTTTCCCCATATATTTTAAATATGAGTGAATTGTGATTATTCTGTAATGTGCTTGCTTCCAGACTTATCCACATATTGGTATTTCCTAGGTTGTCATAAGCCAATCAGTACCCAGGCCACATCTCGGAGTATTTAATTGAAAAGCCTGGGGTTGGAATTTAGGTGTCAATATTTTTTAAAACTCCAAGGTGATTGATTCCAATATGCAACAAATTTGAGAACCAGAGCTTTAGTAATTACTAATATTTTGCAATAATATTTTAGGTGGCATTAGATCCACACAGCTAAACTAACATGATCCCTATCACTGTTATCAACTATATTAATCCACCTTCCTCAAAAAATTATTATAAAAAATCTAAGAGAGTTCAAAAAAACTGGTATATCACATAATGTAAGCCTTAAGTTACTTAACAAGATTCCTTTTAGCTAATGCTATTGAGAAACACATAAATCCTGAAACACATACACATAGGAAGAGAAAACTGAGCTACCAGCCAAAATGAGCTCATAATCATGAACACACATCCACTGTTGTTTCCATGATCTTAATCAGAAAGCAACAAACAGGAATATAATGAACGGCACTTGTGAATTAAGTTGCTGATTGCAGTCCTTTTTCCAAAGCTAACCCATAAGAGGTTTCTTCCTTGCTTTCGGTCATTGTTAGCTGAGAACAGTCTGCATTTTGCAAGCATGTTAAACCATCACAGGGTTTGCATTCCATAATGGAAGACAATATGACTGATTCGTTATGGGGTCACATGACCAATCAAGAGAGGATTTTAATCATTGTGAAGAATAAAAATAGAATCAACATAAAATTAATAAATTACTTGTTCTTTCTAGTTATTACAATCTTGCTTATAAGAAATATTTATTATTTCTTAGTATCATCAAAATATATTTTTAAAAATCTTTCCCAATTCTTGTTTCCTCTAAAAAATAAAAAATAAAAAGTTACTTTGGCCCTGACCTTGCCTATTTTTAGTCCCAACTACATAGTTAATTTGGAAACACTGAACACCTCCCAGTGATTGCTTAAAAGAAATTTAATTCAAATGAGAAATTTATACAAAATATTTATTCATTTTTAAACAATTATATTGTGCTTTCAAGGAATTTTAGATTTTTTTCCTCACAATTTAAAAATAACTATTCTGACCCAAGTATAACTCAAAAAGAGAATGTGTTTACTTACAGGTATCATCCAGTTAGCCAGGTCACCATATTTGGAAACCTGCATTGCTCCTAACATTGTTAGATTGACATGTCCCCTGAGGGGAGGAAAAAAAAGAGGAAATATAAGGCAAATTTCAAAAGATTTATGTCCCCTTTGTTTGAAATTGACAGCAATTAAAATAACTCTATCCCCCCAACTACATTTGCTTTTCCTGTCTCCACAATGGATTTCTAAATAGATTAGCTCCAAGCTGATGCACAGAAATAACCATTAAGAGTTCTTTGAAAAAAAATTATAGCCTATATTGTCTCCAAAAACAAACTAAACACAGGTGTGCACAGTGAGATTTGTTTCCTTGAGTGAGGGAGAATGCAACTTGAGTTGAAGAAAACTGGTAGCTAGAAAGTAAATATGCAGTTTGAAGGAAATATTGAGATCCTCAGAGAGGACCTCAGAAATGTTGACTTCAATCTAGTTGGCACCAAGATACATATTCCTTTTGGGGGGTTCTTTTCATAATAGTGGGCTGCAGATTTCAATGCCCAACCTCCAGTAGGAATAATCTCATGTCTTCTTGCAGCCAAGGAAGTCTTGATAGTTTTTCTGGCTGAGAAGTGGGGTTGTCTCAGAGCCTTGCTCACATGCTCAGGGGATGATTCAGTGCATTCCACACTGTGTGAAACACAAGGGGCTCCGTTATTACATACCCTCTAATCATTGCGAATGACTCATCACTGGAGAAAAAAGAGGCTCCTGGAAGCACAGTAACCGTTTCCTTGCCTAAACACACACAAAAGAAAGGAAGAGAAAAAAAGGAAGAGAAGACTATTAGACTTTAAGAGTATCATTGTAGACAAGATGTGAATCTTCTCTGCTTTCAAAAAAACGTAGGCTCCCTGTACGAATGCAGTGGCATAGGGGTAGAAGAACACAGTGGGAATTGTATATATTTTGTCATCAACATTGCTCAGCATAGCCCCTGTAAAATAATCATAAAAGTAAACCAACTTCTAGTGGTATCATTATTTGCTCTTCTCTGTAGGTGATGCACCCCTTTATTACCTGTATCTGTCTAGCCTCCCACCACCTCCACTCCCTTCATAAGTCATTGCAAATTACTAATAGGAATGAGGGAGTTCTGGAGTGACACTGTCAAAATTCAAAGAGAAGTCATAAGAGGAAAGAGATGTGGAAGAAATATGAACAGAAGAAATGTAATTTTGAAAGGAACAGGAGATACCCACTAAGATGAATAAGTTTGGAGGATCAAGCATATAGCACAGTGGCTGTAGTTAATAATGCTGCATTGTATAAAGAAAGTTGCTTAGAGAGTAAATGTTCCCACCATGAAAAAAAAATTGTTAAGTGTGAGGTGACAGATATTTTAATTAACTTGACTGTGTTAACCATTTCACAAGGTAGTGTGTATCATCACCTGTTACACATTGAATGTATGCAATTGTTATTTGTCAATTACTATATGTCAATCATACTTCAATAATGCTGGGAGAAAATAAATATAAAATAAATAAAAATCAAAGAACAAAGTAGAAAGGACCTGCCTAATTCCTTAATAGCATTAAAACCAAACCCTCTTCTTTTAATCTGTCTCTGATTAATCTTTACACTTTTGCTCCTTTAAGCTTCTACTAAAACCACAGGACTTTGATGAAATCAGGTAATATGGTACCACTGGCCAAAGAATTTAATGTTAATTTCTAAGAGGCCCTCTTGGAAGGACTTCTAAAATTTACATCTTATAAGAATTAAGAGTTCAGAGCTAGAAAAAATCTTTGAGTTTATGTGGTCACCACATATCTAATAATATCACCTGACGCATGCCCAAGCTGCTCTGGACTAGTGATCTATTTCCTGTCTGTTCAGAAACTTTAGGTTCCCAGGAATGGCTTCTGGTCTCCACCAGAAAAATGCTCACCTGACACTTGGCCAAAGGTAAGCCAGCTGTCTGAGAACACCCCATGCACGGTCCTAGTGTAAGAGGGCAGAGATAAAGGCGGGGAAGAAAAGCTACAATTCCAAGACTGGAACATGGGAAACCTCCTGGTTACATGAGGACCAGCAGTGGTCTGGTCATTCCCAACTGTGTGACACAGATACACCCCAGCCTCTCATTCCACTGAAAGCTAACTTTTCCATCAACATCCATCTCCATTTGAGATGAATATGGAGAAAGAGTAAGTTTCTTTATATTAGGCTAAAATATTTACTCCCCAAGGGAGTTTGATTTTAAACAATAGAAACAATTTCACAGTTTTCAAAGTAGCATGAAACTGAAAAGTGTGGGAAAACACTGGAAAGGGCTTTTGGACAGCACATAAGACCTGGAGACTAAGTGAGCTAACCCATGTGAAGACCTTACTCTAGTAGAGTCAAAGAGGAAGAATTTGTAGAATAAGAAAAGAGAAAAACAAAAATCCCGATTCTTTGTATTCCCGATATTAAATTACAATGACTTCAAAAAAGGGTTCCACTGCCTGATAATACACAGAAGGTATTACTCACCACACTTTGGAAACTTTAGGATAAAGGGGGAGAACTTTGGCTCTCCCTGTAAGATTTAGGAAGCACAATTTTATTAAAGAGCCAAGAAAACAACTCTCAAGGAAAACAGATTTAAGGCCCCACTAATTCATCCTAGTGTCTCATAAATTTCATTCTTTTGAAGTAAAGTTATTGTCAGGATTTTTCAATTAAAATTGATTGTTAACTGCTACATGAAAAACTATACATATTCATGGGGTACATGTGATGTTTAGATGCATGTATACATTGTGAAATGTTCAAATCAAGATAAAAATATTTCTTCCAACACTTACCATTTCTTTATGAAAGAAATATTTGAAATCCTTCCTTGTAACTTTTGAAATAAACAATACATTATTATCTATAGTTGACCCACTGTACAGTAGCACACCAGAACTTTTTACTCCTAACTTAGTACCCACTGATCAACTTCTCCCCACCTCTCCCTCTCCTCTGCTCTAGTAACCATTACTCTACTCTCAACTTTATAAGATCAACTTTTTACTTTCCATATGACTGAGAACACATGGTACTTGTTGCTCTGTACCTTATTGTACTTAACATTATGATTACAACTCCATCCTTATTGCAAACAACAAAATTTCATCCTTTTTTGGTCGAATAATATTCCATTGTACAAATGTACGACATTTTCTTTATCCACTTTTCAGCTGCTGGATACGTAGGTTGTTTCCATTTTTATGGCTGTTGTTAATAATTCTGCAACAAAAATGGAACGTAGATAGACGTCTCCAAGAACTACTGATTTCATTTCCTTTGGCTATACACCCATAGTGGGATTGCTGTATCATATGGTAGTCTATTTTTAATTTTTTGAATTGTCAGCATTTTTAAACATCCTATATCTAAATAAAATAAATATTGTAAAGATGAATCCATGATTTTCTAATAAAATGCTAAATTTGGTCAAGGAAAGTCATGTGACTATAACCAATAATATAATAAAGATAAAGGAAGATGGCTTACTCATTTGAATATTCCTGATTGATTTCTGACTTCCAATTTTTCTGTATGTATATCTGAATCTTTTCATAATATTTTGTCAATAGGGTGACTTTATTTTATAGTTACCTTTGGCTCATATTTTGGCAGATCATTTACACAATTGGCAGTAAATGTCTACTATGAGCCTTAAACAGTGTTATAAACAAAAATCAGCTACCTAAACTATTTGTTCTCAACTTTGAACACCCATCAGAATCACACAAAGGCTTATAACAATGTAGACTGCTACTGTACCCAGCTACCAAAGTTTCTAATTCACTCGGTGTGCAGTGGGAGCTGAGAATTTCCTTCTTTATAAAAACTCCCTGGTGGTGCTGATGCTGTGGGTCTGGGGACATGGAGAATTACTACCCTATACAAAAAAGAGCCTACTATCCAGTGAGAGACACAAATAGAAATAAATAATTACAAGAAATAAATAATTACTTTCTCATGGTATGCTCATGAGAAAGCCACTAGATATGTTGCAGGTCCAGGGGAGGAACATTTTTGAGCTGCACAAAGATTGGGAAATGAGAAAGACATCTCTGTAGGGTCTGGTGAAAGGTAAAGCTGGAAAGGTTGGGTGCAGTCATTAGAGAGACAGAGAACGTGGTATTACTTGCAGGACTATGAATCTTCAGATGTGAGCATATACCCAGTGGGCAGGCTTCCTCGTACTCGGCACTACTGACCTTTGGGGCTAGATAACTTTGTAGGGAGCTATTCTGGCTACTGAAAGATGTTTAGCAGCATCTTTGGCTTATACCTAAAAGATTCCATTCCTTCCCCCAAGCATGACAATCAACAATGTTTGCAGACATCGCCAAATGTCCCTGGGGAGTCAAAAACCACAGCCCCTTCCCAAATCCACTGAAAACTACTACAGCAGAAGGTACAGAGCAGGGGCAAGGGCCACACACAAGCCATGAGATTAACATGTGATTCCTCCTAAAGCAATTTCAATGAAAGGTAGGTTATTTAAAATATCTGTATCTTAAAATAAGAAAACAGCATTAAGAAATAGAAAATAATGCAAAATACACATTAATATAAAAGCAAAAACATGAGACTTAGTAAATGTTTCAAAATTATATCAGCTTACTGTAGGTTTCAGCCCAGATTCTCCCAGGACTTCTGAAACGTTCTAAGCATTGCTGTCTGTACTTCCGTAAAAGGCAGGTTAAGAGCAGGCAAAGCTCAGTGTAAAAAGACAGGCCAAGGAGCAGGAGTAGAAACATGAGCAGGAGACTGGGAGCTTAGTACCCAACAGTGCTACCTTAAGCACTTTTCTAGGTCTCAGTTTCCCTGTTAACAAGTTTCACTGGAGGCTCAAAGAGTATAAGACACATGAAAGGCTATATGGTGCTATCCCAGTGGTAATTCATTTTTTAGATAACTGAATGAGACTATTATTTAGAAGAAGGGATCCTTAGAAATGGTTGTATTATTATTTTGAAATTTTAACTTCAAAATTATAATAATTATAACCAGAAACATAACTATTTGTATTCAAAGGGATTTATTTACCTAAAAGTAAATGAACCCCAAACAATAGGCTGATCTTTCAAGTAACTGCCAAGTAATTCTGAGACATAAAGAAATCACCAATTTATATTCTAGGATCTTTAACTCAAAGTTTCTCCTCCCTAATTTCATAGCACCAAAATCAAAAGTAACAAAAATTCCAAAAAGAACTGCAGCAAGAATTAGAATATTACTAAGCTGATTTGCAGCTTGGCTTCCCACTACCAATGAATTCTTATTTTATGAAACTGTTTAAGATTGTATGCGGTATTTCAGAAGTTGCTATATGAAACTGGTGGCTTTATTAGGACTGAGCTACTCTTAAGCTCAATGCAATCAGAAACACCTATTGTCCAACGATGTCATTGAAAAGATTAACTAGTTCTCCAAGAAAAGTGGATCTTATGAACTCAAACCTAAAATTTGGAAAATGGAGTTATACATTTTGCAAAATAACTCACTAACATCATAAATTAATTATACCAAGCAGCAAATATTTTCACAGATCAATGAGCTATTGCTAAAGGGTACAGTACAATTAAATTACAGCCTTGGTTAAATGTCATTGCTTTATCACAGTGAGCCTTTCACAGAGTTGAGTTGTGTTAACTAATTCAACAATTCAACCAGAAGCTGCATTACTTCTAAAAACTCCAAGTATCAAACATCACTTCTACTTGGCATTTGGCCTTTATGTTCAGATCGAATTATTTCTGAGATCTACAGATTCTAGTTCTCAATGCAAAGTAAGAATAATACTTTTGTGATGATAGGGTAAATAAAAGAAAATTATGCAGAGTATAGAAATTGGCTTACTATGGGTATAGATGAGCTGCAAGTACAACACAATGGCACTGCTGGCTCAAGCACAAGGCCTGACCGGTTCTGCTTCTATGACCCAGTCAACTCATAGGCAGATGACAGCAGGCAGAGTGCAGGATCAGAGGAACAAAAGAGCAAAGCAGCTCTGGGGGAGAGTATGTCCTTGAGCTATGCTGTCCTTTGGAGGATGCAGTCTCACTCCCCTGAGGACTACAGGACAGAGAGAATAGCCTACAACAAAAGCCCCAGTGCACTATTCCTTCCCTTTCTGCTGCTATGGATCCACTCTCACCTTCTCCTTTAGAGAAGGCTTCCCTATTCAACTTCGCATTGACCATAGGGTGGCTCAGGCCAAACACCAAGCACAGGAGACCTTCACTCCACACAGGCTACTGCTAAGTGGTCACAAGCCACAGCTTGGGGGCTCTGTTATTGCTGCCCCTTAGGCCTAGAGGTAATAATAACTCCCTGAGGGATTTCACCATCCTTTCTGGGTTTCCCTTAATCCTGTCCATACTTGCCAATTATCCTCAATTACCCCACTTGAGAGAGTTCTCCAGCCCAGAAAGACTTTGTCTCCCACATCAGTGGTAAATAGGGTGGAGTATTCTCCAAAAAGAGACAAAGAACTGAGCACAAATCCTTGCTACTCTTTGGCACAGAACTAAGTGAACAGCAAAGGAAAATGCTGGAAGGATATGTAAGTTTACCTGCATTGATTAGATCCGCATCAACTTCATGTTGAAATGGATATGGACCCTGTCAAATATAGTACACATTCAGTTAGTAAAAGATTTCCCTGAATCACATACTAAAACTATAATATAATAGCTTCTCTAAAAGTCCTATGAAGTTATCATCCAAAGACCTGAAGTGAGTCTTAAAAATAACTCCATTGTTTTCATGGCTCTGTTTTACATATTGATTAATCTTTCCTACACTCTAAGAGTTGTGACTAAGCAAATGAAAATATTCTCTAAAAATTACCATTTGAAAGAAAAGTTATGTTGTTATAAGTATGTCAATAAAACAAAAAGCAATTAATTAAAACCTACTATGCAGCCAGTGTTATTCATTAAACCTTTCTGGCAGGATCAATAAGCACCAACTACAGAGATACATTATTTGGCTAGAAGGACTTGGGAAGGCAGCTTCAGATTTCTGGTGTAGCATTTAAAGACTCAAATTTGGGGTTTCAATGTTACCTTTCTCTAAATCTAAATTGGGCTATTCTTATGTCCCCTTTGCCCAGTTATTCTCAGAAAGATCCTTTTATTTTAAGTGATGGGATGAAACCCATGGGCTTGCACATGCTAGGCAAGTGCTCTACCACTGAGCTACACCTCCAGCCAATTTTGTATATATATATATATTTTAAAGAGAGTGAGAAAGAGAGACTCAATTTTATTTATCCATCTGGCCCTTGTTTCTTCAACATTTAGTTCTGTATGTGGTGCTGGGGTTCAAACCTGGGCCCTTGTGCCTGCCAGGCAAGTGCTTTAACCACTGAGCCACTACTCCAGCCGCCTTGTATATATATATATATTTTTAAGGCAGTTCTAATTACTTGAAAGGGGCACGTACTTTTATAACACAACATATATTAAACAAAAAGGGAGGAAACCGAAAAGGACAAAAAAGAAAGTTATACTATAGTGCCAACAATAAGGAAACATCAGCTATGAAATTTTTACATACTTTGAAAAGAAGAATCAAAAACTTATCCTATAAACTGAGGTGGCAACTAATGTTTAAGACCTATGTGAATTTGCCTTTAAATGTTGACTATGGATAATTCATACAGACTTGTTTTCCTTATCTTCAAAATGAAGAGTTAATCATTGTTAGCAAACTCTAAGGTACCTCTTTGTCTTCCTTAGGAGTCTGCTTTTATCCATATGTATGGCATTTATGTGTCTTTGAAAATGGTCATCATCAGTGATTCAATCAATCAATATCAACTATACACCCATGATCATTACTTATATTTTATGTACTGGATATACATTTCCCATATGTTCAATTTTCATTGCATTAATAGTTAAAGTCTACTGAGAAATTAAAGATTGGAAATATTGTAAAATTGGCAAACTATAAATAATCCCTGTCATAGTTCGTAAGTAAGAAAACTTTAATTTCTATCTTACCAAACCCAGGACTCCATTTTCACTTTGAAGATGAACAGTCATATTGGGGCTGATAAAGTTACTGGCCAGAAGAGGGATTCCTATGCCCAAATTAGCTAGAAAAAAATGAGGTTAAGGCCCAACAAAGATAGAGAGATTATGCCATCAACTCCTGCACATACAAACCTGAACAGGAGCCTTTTTAAAAGGGAACTTGCTGTGAATGTAATAACTGCATACATTCTCTAATCACCCTCTGGGTACTAGTTTATAACTTTCCAAAAAGAAAATCTCTAATTAGTACAGCTTTCTCAATAACATTGATCTACTTTTCCAGAAAGATATCAAAGGGGTGGTTTCAAAAGCCAGATAAGAGGTTATTTTAACAAAAGTGTTAGACACATTTTATTTTCATTTTATATATACACGTAATGATTTTTTTTTCATACTGGGGATTTAACCCAGAGGTGTTTTACCACTGAGCTATAACTCCAGTCCTTCTTATTTATTATTTTGAGACAGGGCCTTGCTAAGTTGATCAGGCTGGCCTTGAACTCATGATCCTTCTGTCTCTGTCTCCAGAAGAACTGGGATTACAGGCATGTGCGACCATGATGTATTATGACAGATGTGTTATTATACAAGGCTTGACTTTTGTTTTAAAATGATCTTCACTCTATAAAACTCTCATTAAAAATAAAGATTTAATATTCCAAAATTGGGATACTATTTTTAGATATTCAAAAAATTTTCTGGTAATACCAAAATGTCTGCCTGAAGTGTATCAATCCTTTGGGTCAAGGCTGACTCCATATATTGCCCATGCAGGATTTGGAGAATTGGATAATTGGAAAGAAAAAGAAAGAAGAAAAAGAAAGAAAGAAAGAAAGAAAGAAAGAAAGAAAGAAAGAAAGAAAGCAAGCAGGCAGGCAGAAAAAGAAAGAAAGAAAGAAAGAAGAAAGAAAGAAAGAAAAGAAAGAAAGAGAGAGAAGGAAAGAAGAAAGAAAGAGGAAAGGGAAGGGAAGGGAATGAAAGGAAAAGAAAAGAAAAGGAGAGGAAAAAAGGAGATGGAAGTAAAAGAGGAAGAAAAAGAAAGCTCTTGCATTCAAGATCAGTCTGAAAGACTGATGCTCCTAGATAAAGGGAGCTCCCAGAATGGAGACACTTTGACACTTTGTCACATTTCCAGTTCTTCTTGTCCTAGGTCTTTTTGTTTTTTAAGAGAGAGAGGGACCTTGAGAGGGAGAGGTAGAGAGAGAGAGGAGAGAGAAAATCAACTTTCATTTAGTTTTTCATGTGGCTTTTGTTGCTCCAACACTTTGTTGTGTATGTGGTGCTGGGGTTCAAACCCAAGTCTTCACACATGCCTGACAAGTGCCGTAACCACTAAGCCACTGTTCCAGCCCTCCTGTCCTAAGTCGTTAAGTATGGCATTACCCTATCCACAGTTAAACCAATATTTATTCAATCACATACTATTTGTATTTGTACTATATAGTTCAATGCCTTCTCTCTCGAAAAATTAGCAAAATGTGAACGATATCACTGCTATTTAAATGCATTCAAAATCTGAATGCTAATTTTACTAAATGATGTTTACTCTAGCTTTTTTCCAAAATATATAAAGCAGAATTTGAAGCAGTCACTGAATACCCTTACAAAACATTCGACATAAAAGGGTGCATTCACAGAATCTTTGTCAAGGGAAACAGAGGTTTGTTAGGAGACTGGATCTTATCTTTCAATAAGTATGCAAATGTTATAATATAGAGAAAATAAACAACACTGGCCACCACTAGTAATTCTGAGATTTTGAATCCTCATCCTGGGTAACTTCTTTTCCCAACAACCTCTAAATAAATGCACACCGTACTGACATCCATTACGGACGGGAAAACAGCTAAGCAGAGTTTCGACTGCAACCGTTTCAAGAAGGCAAACAGGTTACAATCCCAACTGTATGTATCTTGATGGCTTCAGGTCATATGCCACATTTTACAAAAAAGAAAAAAGAAAAAGAAAACATAAATGGTATTAAAAGTTGCTCTGGACTACAGACTAATTCCTCTTCAGGAAGCCTGGTCAGCGTAGGAGAAGCAAAGGCTGCCTTCGGTCAGTCTCAGAAAGGCAAAGGATACCATACATGCCATCCTCAAATTCAAGAGCTGCTCGCCTGATGATACGTTCCCTTACATTATCTCCAGGTTTACCAGACTTGGCTTCTCCATCTTCTTCCTTCCGGGTTGATAAACGCTTTAAAATAAACAGAATGCATTATTCACCATTGAAGGTATGCTGCAATACAAAATTTTACTGGGAAAAAGTAAACTCATTATTATTGGAAGGAAAATTTGCAATATAATGAAGGATTTTAACAAACAAAATGGGTGACATTTGATGAGAGAGATAATTCATTAGGAAGTAAAATGAAAGAGGTCAGATTTATTTGAAAAAGAAGATGCACCTGTTCTCTCTGACACAAATAACGCTCCTCTCACTGCCACACGGGCTGCTACCACTAGAATCCTACCAGTGAATTCTCCTCAGGTGTTCAGAGACTGAGCCAGAACAAAGAAAAATGAATAGACCTTAGAAATCTGTTTTTCAAGGCTGTCGGAATGTGTTTATCAGGTGTTGATGCTGCCAATTGCCTACTTCCACCTGCAGTGTCTAGACTGGCTTTGCTACATGTGCATTACAGGAATCATGGAAACATTCAGAAATCAGCCAGAAAATGATTTCCGTTACTAAATCTCTTTGACACAGACTCTGGTTTCTGTTTGCAAATATTCTGTTCTTTCTCTCAAGGCATGTGATGATAATTTTGGATTGTAGAATGTCTTTCTGTTTGATGTCCACATGGCAGTGGGTATCTCTGATTCCCTAATATCGTCTATTAAATGTCTTTTCTGCTGCTGATCCCTAGGCACGTTTGAAATCTTGACATCAATGCTTGCCCAGCTGGTCAGTCATTCTTTAGGCTCTTCCTGGCTTTGGAATACTTCCAGTGCTCCGGTACCCAATCCATGCACAACCTCATACCCACCAGCTGCTCAGAGCTCAAAGATAATTAAAAATGATATTCATTCTGCATTCCATAAAAGGAAAAAAGCAATTTCAAGAGAGAGAAACATTTTAAAGCAATCAAACATTAAGACTCCAGCAGGGGTAAAGTGACCAAAGACCTGATTATTCTTGGCTTCCCTCTAGGACTGCCAGGTAAAACCATGCACCACTCATTTAAACCATGCTAGAGCCTACCAGACACAGCCTAGAGACATGGGACATGGTGACATGTGCCTTGTGCCCACAAGGCACTGTCAGGTTGCATAGCAGCACAACGATCGTGTTCCCCTCCACTGGACACTTGGAAAGCTCCTACAGTACGACTCAGTCTCCTGCTGTTCCGCCTGAGGGACATGCACCTCTGCTAATCAGAAGCATAAATACTAACAAAGACGCTAAGACAACTACCTCAATTCTTTTTTCATATTTTTCTCCCTTTATAAGGCGATGTACATAAATCTTAGGAATATGGATGTCTTCTGGAGCAAACGATCCAATATCCACAATTTCTTCAACCTAAAGGGAAAAAAATATTTTAAATTAGACAATGAAAGCTTAAAATAAAATAATGCATCTTCATTTCCAATTTAGGTTGATATACAATGTAACCATACATATGAAAGAATATGTACACAATTTCTGTGTACATGCATTGACTATCATAACTTCCAGACCTATAAAAGGAAGGATATTCTGAACACAGAATATAAAGCTCCAGAACTTAGTCTTTTCCTAAAAGAGATTCAGTTACAAATTTATCAAATGGTCGTCAGTACAGCTGCTTGAACGTCCACAAATTGCAGCTCAACTATGCAAACTTGAAAGCACATTCCTTAAACAGATTTTTGAAATTAATGGAAAATTTATCATATCAAAGACAAAAATCTGTAACAACATCTGCTTGGTCAATTGAAGAACTTTTTAAATATAGATACAAATGCTATTTGCAACACTTTTAAATTATTCCTATGGTTAGCTTCCTAGGATCATCATAGAATTGCAATCACTGAAATAATTTGACTTAAAGATGGGTAATTAATTTTAATATGGAAATTTTAAAAGGGAAACATTAATTAATAACTGGAAATACTCAATTTAATTGGAATTAATGTTATTCACAGAATATAAGGGCATTTTATAGCCAAATAAATTGCCATAAGTTAGTCTGCTCTTTTAGAATTCATAAAAGAAATAAAGAAATAGATTTTCTATATCGACATTTTAAAAAACTCAGAATAACAAGGAAAAAGGCAAACTAACCTTGATACTATCATGGGCCAAGACTCAGCTGTTTTTGCTTCCATTTTTTGTTTGTTTTGTTTTGTTTGTTGTAGTACTGGACATTGAACCCAGGGCCTTCTGGTGCATGCTAGGCAAGTACTGTACCACTCAACTACACTCTCAGCTCTAAACACTTAGCTTTCTGATGATGATGTATGATAAATTATGAGTACTCGGCTTAATAGATTCCATACCTGCTACAGTTTGGATCTTTCCTGTCCCCCAAAAGTCCATATGTTGTAAAGGATTGATCAGGGGTGATACTATAGGGAAGTGGCAGAACCTCTGAGATGTGAGGCCTCATGAGAGGTCCTTGGATCATTGTGGGTGTGGCTCCAAAGAGGAGTCCAATACTGCATCATCTTCATCTCTGTATTTTTCTTCCTGGCCATAAGGTACGCAGTTTGTTCTATCATATGCTCCCCACTATTGCCACCCAGTACCCCTACCAGGGGCCTAAAAGCAATGAGCTGGAACTTATGGAACCATAAGCTAAAGAAAACTTTTTCTATGTAACTTAATTATCTCAGGTGTTTTGTTATAGTGACACAAAGCTGACTTAACATAATAGCCAAAGCAAGTAACTACTTGCTTAAATGAACTGATTATGTAAATGAAAGGAGTTGTATTGAATGTGGTTCCTAAAATATTAACTGTCTAGAGGTGCAAGGTGAATAGCCCTCCCACTACATGCCCTCACCAGGCTCTTCCTACAGTGAAGGGATAACAGAGATTGCAGGAGACATTTTAGTTATTGTGCAATGCTCCAAAATAGTGGAAAAATTGTAGGACATGGTGGATAAAAGCTATATTCCTTTGAAAACACAAGGAACTGGTCCAAAATCAAACAGAAACCCCAACGAAGAGTCAGTAACCATGTGGGCATTCAAATAGTGCTAGTGGGTAGAGACATATCTGAGGATGAATGAGAAGGAGACAGGGAGACTCCCTGCCTTGCCCTTGGTGTCTGCTCTCCAAACTGCTCTGCCCTTCACTTTTCAAAGTGGGTGTCAGGTAAAGAGAAGGTGGAGGGGACAAGCACATACTTTGTGCTGAGCACTTTTGCTATGCATGGGTTGGAACTTTCAGCCATTAGGATTCATTCACATCTTTACATATTCTCAGTTTCAAGTCTTCAAAGAAGGTCTTTACTTTAAAAATGTGTTTATTTATCTGTGGAGGTGGGGACTAGACCCTGGACAATGAGAAAGTTGGTCTAGTAGCATGAATTAAATCCAGATAAGATGTAATGCTTTACAATCTAATACTTTTTTTTAGAGTTATAGTGGAAGGGGAAGGGAGGGATAAGGGAGGGTAATTGGGGGGGGCACTCCTGGGGATAATTGCAATATCCAGAATATATACATACTTTATATTATTTTGTTAAAATCTTGTAAGATTGTTCAAAAATTAAAAAAAGGTTTATTGTAACACAAAAAAATGTGTTTATTCATTAATCCATTATCCTGAGGATCTATATGAAGACTTATTCTTGAAAATATTGACCATAGCATTCATTATAATCAGTTGGAGACAACCCAAATGGTTAACAGTAGGGAAATAGTAAATATTGTGTATCCACATGACAAATCAATACTCTCATAATATTTAATGACAGCTCACAATTTAGTGTTTTATTAAATGCAAAATGTTGAATAATACTTAGAGACATGTTTCATCACCATGATTTATTTTTTTCTTTTATTGTTTGATAAACATGTATTAATTGTGCATAGTAATGGGGTTCAGTGTGATATTTCAACATGTATATAGCATACATATACTGCTTAAATCAGGACTATTAGCATTTCCTTTTGGCATACTTATTTCTATATGAAAAAATTGAAACACACTGAAATACTAATAATTATAATCTCTAGGTAAGAGTACAGCTTTTTGTTTTTCAATTTCCCTTTTAAGCAGGGGGAAATCAACAAATGTTTCAGTTTGAGGTGGTGTGGAATGAATTGAACCCAGGGCCTCACACATGCTAATAAGCACTAGCTACACCCAGTTTCTCAAGATTATTATTTTAACAGATGCAACAAACATCAAGTAAGTGATTTCCAAAACTAGGAAATACGTAAATGAAACATGTGATGAATTTCACAATTCTACATGTACCAAAGAAGGCATGTTAGAAAGAAAAAAAAGACTCTAAGAGAAACTATAGTTTCTAAATCCTAAAAGCAGTTACAGCATTATGAAATACAAAATAAACTAAGAAAACTCTTCATGCCTAAATTTTAAAGACAATAATGTGAATTATTTTCCATGCTTAATGCAGCTCCAGAAAGTCAGACTCTCAGATCTCTTGCTTGAATTACTACAGCTGCTTCCTAATCATTTCTCCTGTCTTATCCTTCAGCAGGAGGAAGGAACGTGGCAGAAGAGCAGAAATAGTACTCCTCACTTACTCTGCAGATGTTGATGGCAGCAACTCACTATTGGTTTTTCTGACTGCCCCAAATAAAATTCCCTCACAAAACACCAAATCCTGACAAAGTTTTGTTATCAAGTGCAATCATATCATAGCTTTCACAACCGATTGCTGTGAAACAACACACAGAATAAACATATGTTTGTTTAAATTCAGTTAAATGTAATCAGTTCCATGCTTCGTTATCCTAACATGAATGGTTTTCATATTATAGAAAATGCATGTGCAGCATTTGTCAAAACAATACCACCACTCAACAGTACTGAAAATTTCTATACAAGAATCAAAGCGTTCTCAGAGTTGGTTAGCGGAGTTAATAGCAAGGAAGAAAATATTTAAGTACAAATCAAAAGAAGAAAACATGTTTTCAGACAATATGCGAAAAGAGTTTTTAAAAAAAATCCCTGAAGAGGCACAACTATCTTAATGATATCTTAGTGGTAAGGGACATAGGGTGGTAATGGATTTGTGTAAACTTGAGAAAGGAAGGAGCAAGGAGATGGTTAAAAATCTAGGGAGGTCAAGTGTTAACAAGGGTCAGAGGACATTTGAAAATGATGAATGAAATGAATTTGTTAGGGAAAAACAAATGAAAGATCACAGAATGCTCACTAAAGATGGCAGAGTGCACCTCCTGGAATTAGAAGAGAATAAACAGCACAGAGAAAAGTGGGCAGATGTCAGTGTCCTCAGACAAGATCAGGATGGAAGAAAGGTAGCAGAGAACAACCCAGACTTCTCCTGGCTCTATGAATAGTTCTCACGCGGCGCCATCTGGTACAACTAGAAATCCAGACACTTGAGGTTTCTCTAATTAGTACTTGTCTTCAGTTATTAGCAGGAAAATAGAGGCTAGCGAATGTTAATCATTATTGATTTAAACTTTGTTTTAAAAGGTTATTTTCTCTCCTCTGTACCCTCTCTATAATTCTGAAAAGTTTTATTTAAAAGCTCAGCAAAAGAGAAGTATTCATTCCTTGGTGACAAAGCCTTTGCATTTACTTGAAAACATTATTTATATCTCAGGTAAGGGAACAGAGGAGCTGCGAGGCAATAATTCTTTTTTTTTTTTTTTCTTTTAATTTTATTTCAGTGGCAACCTCAATCTGTCACAGCCAGAAAAGTGGGCCTGACCCTAAAGGTTACTGGTGAAGACTACTGCTGCACACCCGCCAGGCTCTGGGGGCAGCACTGAGCGAGGCTCTGGGAGAGGGAGGGGAACATGCACATTCCAGATTTTTTTTTCCCTGAGTCATTTTAACTTCTAAAAAGTTTAAAAGGAACATTTTTCTTGTGCCAAGAAATAAAAAAGCAGACAACAACAAGCAATAAAGCCTAGAATCATGAGAAACACTAAGTATCCCCAAATAGCAAAGAGCTGTGGAAGACTAGAAAAACAGGAGAGGCATGAGCAATGACAGAGAATGTTGCAGGTTCGATGCAGAGGTGCGCTAGATACCAGTTCAACCCAGAGAATGGCAAGAAGAGGGTACGTGGAGAAAAGGGTAGAATCGCAGGTAAGACATAGTCTCAAAAATCAAAAGACAAGAAAACCTGCACAAGGAACAAGGTGATTCTTCCTCAATTTCCTGTGAAGGGATGACATAACCAGCACAAAAATATATGAGAAAACAGAATGAAAGCTACAATGGCCAAGAACAAACACATATGGGCTGAGATGTCTACACGGAAATACACAAAGACTGAAAAGATGAGTTGCTGTCAACGATTCTGCAAAACACATAGGAGCCAAGTTATGAAACTCATTTCTTTATTTACAATTTTTTTCAATCAGTGGTAAGTAGGACTGCAAAGTCATCACTGGAACCTGCTGGATTGGATCTCATGTAAACAGACATTCTGTAATGCAGACAAAAGACCATGCTCTGTCAAGAAAAATGAATATACCCGGGAAGCCACAGACCTAGGAATGAAATGTCGCAAAGAATATTTAAAGTGAGTTTAAAAGAAAGAGAGTATCGCTGATACCCATGTAATCAGACTGTTCACCCAACCAAAGATGTAGATATGTTTTTAATAGCGATGTCATGAGAGATGCAAATACTTGACCATCTCCTGTTCATCATAATCTGCTGATGAATTCCACATTGCCTTCTGACAAGTTCTATCTTTCAGAATGAAACAATGACAGAAACTATGATTCTAGATTCCTAACCAATAAGGACAAACTGCTTGGCAAAGTAGAAAAGATGAGAATCTTAAGAGAAAATTACAGTGTAAAAGTGAAATTTATAATGGACCAGGAAATGAATTCTGGACATGCATCGAAATATATTCTGGTCTTTGAAGAAAAACAGACTTCATCAAGTTTGGAGAAAACAGAAGCAGGATTGTAAAAGGGTAGAGACCCTCTGATATAAAACAAACATATTTAATTAAGATTGAGCCTGCCAAAATGGATGCAAATAAAATCCTTGAATTGTGCTGTGGTAAACAGACAGAAATAGTCAAGGTCATTGTGATTGTTTCTGTGAAGCAGCCCTCTGGAGGCTCCCAGAAGCTTCCAGTTTCAGATATGAATACTTTAGCTCCCCACCTAGCCCATCCTGATAGCCCTCCAGGTGCAACTTGAAGCAGATAAACTAAAACTTGCTGCTTGCATTTCTTGGAGAAAGACCCCTTTTGTAAGGGTGTTTGTAAGCCTGCCAAAATTTCCCTTTAAAACAGCCTGCTTGAGTAACTCAGGACTGCTGCTCTCCTTGAACTTTGCTCTGGAGTGGCAGCCCTGGTGCACCAGCCTGTTTCTTCTCTTTTCTGTTTCTTCTCTGTCCCCAAAATAAACTTTTTTTTCTTTTCTACTCCAGTCTCTGGTGGTCTCACTACACTACACATCAATAATCAGACCCCACAACAGGATAAAATGGTCAGAAACTGAGAATGACAAATGGGCTTATGAAGGACATGAGGACTTCAAAACTCCCATTCTGACAACAAGAAAATGAGTCGTTGTGATGGTGAAGATGATCATGTACCAAGAAACAAGTGCAGATGGACACAGTGGTGAACGCCTATAATCTCAGCTACTCAGGAGACTGGGTCAGGAAGATCACTAGCTCAAGGGCAGACTCAGCAACTTAAAGAGACTGTGTCTCAAGAGCCAAAATGGACTGGGAATGCAGCCCTGGGGTAGAGCATCCCTGGGTTCAATTCCCAGTACTGGGGTGGGAGGAATGGAAAGGAAGGAAGGAAGGAAGGAAGGAAGGAAGGAAGGAAGGAAGGAAGGAAAGAAGGGAGGGAGGAGTGTAGTAAGTATAACATGAGTAACTATGTGCTTCTTCGTATTTTCAAAGGGCTCACACTAAAGACAGATATGTCTGACCCAGAACAAATGAAAGTCACCTGAAACCTTAAGAGGAATGTCAAAACGCATCAAACTGGAATGAGATGAGACTTGTCCAAAATGATAAAGATGATGAAAAAAGAGTGTCTTCTGGTGTAATTCTGTCACTGCTACCGGAGAATTCAGAAATGATAATCATCATCGCCTGCGCAGACAATAGGAAAAAAACAGCAGCACAATTCCATTCTGTTTTTCTCTTTGCCACCAGGGAGAAGGAAAACGACAGTTAAGGAGGAACTGAATTCCAAGAACAATCTAAATTTTCTGAACTAACTCTAGATTATAGACCTCCTTGTCCGGCCCCCCCAAAAAATTGTCTCTGAGGATTCTCAAAGAGCCTGAAGATAGAATCACATAATTACTGTCAAGTGAAAAAAATGGTGGAAGTATCAACATATGGAAAGAGGCAAATATATTTCTTCTCAGAAAAAGGACTTATTCACAAGAGCATTCCAGGATGGATTATTAAACAGATGGCGTGTGCAGCCACAAAAAGAGAACAGAATATTATTGGACAGCAGTACAAGATTCTCACCAAATCAAGTCATGCAAAATGAACTTCATTAATTTGTGATCAGGCTTTGCACAATGGTAGGCCAAGAGAAAACTGTGTGATTTCATAAAGCATCTGACCAGATTCCTGGCATAAGAGTTTTAAAGACAGTGGGAAAATGTGACTCAGGTTGATCCACTTCAAATCAACAAGTATATTAAGCACCCATTAGATTCAGCAAAGGAAATAATATGATGCCTACTTTAATGTACAAATATGTAGATAACAATAACTTGAAGAGTCACAGAAGTATTTGATTGTTTGACAGCGCTGGAAGGAAGTCTCAAGTAGTGTTTTTTCAACTTTTAGAGGAATGTGTACGTCTTTAAAAATCTGATGAAAACTCCAAAAATCTATTCACATGCATTAAAAAAAATTCTTACCGTAGAATCCTTCACAAGATTTCAGAGAATTAATCTTTAGACCTCTTTCCATGTTCACCCTCTGGCTCCAAGAATAGATCTCAGAAGAGAAAGATGCTCTAGAGGTTTCATGCCTTGGTCCTACTCCTCTCAATATCTTTACCATATAAATGAAGAGAGAGAAGTCAGCATTCTGGTTAAGGGTAAAGGATCTATAGACGACTGGTAATTATGAACAGATGCCTTCCTGTCTCTGTTAAAACAAGAAAATCCAGGCTCATTCCTCCAAATATTTACTAATACAAAGTTAGGTACTTTAATTTTTGTTTGGCATTTCACGGCTCACTCAGGTTTGCCTTTATAGTACCATGTTTTTATTCAATCCTAGCTCCATAGTACAGCCCTACCACCACCATTCCTTCTTAAAGCCCTGCTTTGAACACAAGCTATCTTGCATATTTTCTTTCTTGAAAGCTGCTTTATATCATCTCTGTAACAAAATGGCAAAAAAATTTAACAGTATGCTTAATCAAATTGGAGAATGACATAGGCCAGAAAAAAATTGCTAATTCTATGATGACAGAAACTGATGTCTACTTGTAGCTGGGCTGTTCCCTTAGGGATTATCTGTGTAACTACTTTTCTCCCCCTCTCTTTACCCTTCCACTAGGTCATTCTGAACCCTTTTGGAAGAATTACATCCCCCTGTCTTTTGCCAGGCATAAATTCTGAGATGGTAACTGCTAAATTGTCTTTAAGTTTACAGAAACCAGAACTTCTCATGACCTTTGAAATGCCCCCCTTCAGTCTTTTAGGTCAGTACATCACCTAACATAAAGTTTACTGCTGTGAGATTTAACTTCCATAAAAGAAATATGTTTGTCCCAAAAGCTCTATATAGATTCAATGCAAATCCCATCAAGATACCAATGTCATTCTTTAAAGATATAGAAAAAGCAATTTTCAAATTCATTAGGAACAATAAGAAACCCAGAATAACCAAAACATTACTAAGCAAGAAAGGAGAAACAGGTAGTTTTGCTATACCAGATCTAAAACTGCTATAGAGCTGTAGTAACAAAGACAGCATGGTACTGGTACCAAGATATGAATGAAGACCAATGGAATAGAAGACCCTGAAACAAATCCACAAATCTTTAAGCATCTGATTATTGACAAAGGGGGACAAAATATTACATGGAGGAGAGACAGCCTATTAAACAAATGGTGCTGGAAAAACTGGACAGGCACTTACAGAAAGTTGAAATCAGACCCTTATCTTTCACTTTGCACAAGAATCAAATCAAAATGGATCAAGGAGCTAGGAATTAAACCAGCTACCTTGCAACTGATGGAAGATAAAGTAGGTCCAACGCTTCAGCATTTGGGAGTAGGCAAAGACTTTCTCAACATATCTCCTAAAGTATCAGTGAATGGGATACCATAAAGCTAAAAAGCTTTTGCACTGCCAAGGAAACAATCAAAATTGTGAAGAGGCTTCCTACAGAATGGAAGAGAATCATGGCCTGTGATTCTTCTGACAGAGGTCTCATATCCAGAATCTACAAAATCCTCAAAAATCTCAACCTCAAAAACACTAACAACCCAATCAAAAAATGGGACAAAGAGCTAAATAGAAACTTCTCACCAGAGGACATTGAACAAGCCAATGTATACATGAGAAAGTGCTCTGAATCACTAGTAATCAGAGAAATGCAAATGAAAACTACATTAAAATTTCACCTCACGCCATTCAGATTGGCAAGAATGAAGAAAATAAACAATAATAGATGCTGGAGGAGTTGTGGAGAGATAGGCACACTAACACACTGTTGGTGGAACTGCTGACTGGTACAGCCCCTCTGGAAAGCAGTGTGGAGAATCCCCAAAAAATTAGGGATGAACCCACCATATGATCCAGCTATTCCTCTCCTGGGTATTTTTCCATGTGACTTAGAATCAGCACATTACAGTGACACAGCAAAATCTATGTTCATAGCAGCTCAATTTACAATAGCTAAATTATGGAAACAACCCAGATGCCCCTCATTAGATGAATGGATCCAAAAACCATGGTACATATATACCATGGAGTTTTATTCAGCAATTAGAAACAATGATATTGCAACCTTTGAAGGTAAATGGATGGCTATGGAAGAAATCATGCTCAGTGAAGTCAGCGTAAACCAGAGTCAAGGGTCGGATGTCTTCACTCATCTGTGGAGTCTAGAGCTAGACCCTGGCCAGTATGAAAGGTGGTCAACTCTCATGTATTAAACCCAGAAAAGGTATAGTGACACACAACCTAAGGCATTTGTAGAGATGTATTGGAAAAGAGGGTGGAGGAGTGGGGGGAGGGATAAGGATGAGAAATTAGGAGGGGCTCTAGGGGGTAAATCTAATTTTCAGAATATATATGTGTGTGTGTGTGTGTGTGTGTATATATATATATCATATTGTTTTGTTGGAAGCATTTTTGATTGTTCAACAAATAAATAATAAGAAAGAAAGAAGAAGTATGTTTGTTTTATGAAAATTCAGGTACTAGTCTCAAGAGGTCAAGGTCAATTCTGGTCCTAGAAAAATAGGAGATACGCACTTTGGATGATGAAGAATTCACTTAGGATGCAGCCTTTCTGGCCACTGTCTTGCTGTGCCTCCTTTCCTCCTTCCATAAAAGCCCATCTTGCCCCAAGTTACCCAAGATGGAGCTTTGAGGTAGATTGCCCCTCCATCTTTTCATGATGCCAGCCATAGGACAAACCTGATTCCTACTGCAAACTCTCATCTGTTAAATATTGGTCCTTGAGCATCGAGCAGTCAGACCTTAATCTGTTAACATACTGGTCTGGAAAATAAATATACCAATATTAACAGGGAGAAATTCAGTAGGGGTTTTTGCCATTAAAATAAGAATAGGGGTTTTTGAAAAGGTAATAAAAGAGGTTAGTGAACCACCATAACAATGGCTTAACGTGACAGAGATCCTCCAAAATTTCAAGTCTTCCTTCCTCTCTCTACCTACCATCCAGCCTCAGAGTGGGTCATAACCACCTTCAACCAAATGCCACTCATTACAGAACAAAACCCATCCTTCCTCCCTACAATGTCCCATTCAAATACATGAGCTGAGCATTAAAACAGGATGATAAAGTTTGAACTCTTTAGAAGCTTTGACTAAAATAACTCAATTTATTAAAACTATGACTAGCAGCAAGATTAATGACATATTGATTAAAAAGGTAGAAATATCGTGGACACTCCTAAAGTTTTTGTAACATGGAAGAATTCTTTTCTAAAATACATTTACAAGTAGTTATGATGAATATTATTTTGATTTCCACTATCTTTAATACCAAGTCCCATAGCCTAGCCCACGCTGGTATTTTGCTTATTCATTTGTTTGATTAAAACTTTAAATCTTCATTAAATATGTGATTTAATAGCATTCAGGCAACATTACACAAATATACAAACTTTATTTGTCATATCTTTCTCTAAAAGGAAATTCCATTAAGACTGTAGCAAATCCAGACAAATAATTAAAATGAAAACATTTACCCAAAGGAATTAAAATACTTCTAACACATTCATTCAAAGCACCAGTCTTATCTATAATAGTAAGAAAAAAATTACACCACTATCACATACCCCAAGAAAAATAGGGAGACATGATACAATTAACAGAATTAAACAAAGCACATTTTTCAGTGAAAAGTTATAGAGAAAGAAAAGATTTATGTTGAATTTTACAGCCACAGAAAAACCTGACTATTAGTGTTGCCAAATAAAATCTTGAAATGTTATTCTATAAGACTGTTTTCTTCAATTGGGGGCTGTTCCTCATCCTTGGTGCAGAACACAACATTTAACACATAAGGGGCAAAGTAGAACTGGGTTAAATGTGAGCGTTTCCAGTACACGCTAATGACTCCGGTATCTTACTGAGATTATGCCTTGAATTCAGCATGCAAATGACACAGTAATCCCTAAATTTAAAATCATTTAGCACGTGAAGTGAAATAAGAGCTTTCTTTATTCATTTCATCCTTTAAATGTTCTCATGCTTTCATTTCTATGGAGCAGAAACCAAACGCAACCATGTTTATTTCATAAAGAAAATTTGAATGCCATGTTTGTCTTTCAGGATTTAGTATAAGGTAGATATAAGATGCAAAAATAAACTTCAGAACAAAATACCCTCTTTCCTTTCTCTGTAGGTTAACTTCCCAAACTAGATGTTCAAGTCCTAGATAAATGCATCACACTCTCAGCTGTGATTTTAGCATTAACATCAAATTACTCTTTCTTCAGTACAAATAGCAGAGCCAGTTTTATGGCTGCATCACTTGGTTTCAGTTTTTTTCCAACAAACTGAATTTCAGCACCCAATCATCACCAGGAATGCAAGGCTAGTCTTAATTCAATGTATTCTTGGTATGCACAGCTCATCCCTGAAACTCAAACCAATATTTGAAAAGTTGAGAGTGGCAAAGGATAAATCCTGATCTTTAAAACAGTTTCTTTTCTCATTAAAGAAAACCAGTATGGTTGGTTGATAAATAACAATCATTAATTGATGCAAACACCTTGCAAGAGACTCTTTTCCATATGGTTCTAACGTCATGTATTTCACTGACTTCTACAATTTAAAAAAATAAGAAGACAACAGAATCTGATATAAAGATAGTATTGGATTTGGAGGCAGAGATGTGTAGATTTTGCTTTCAGCCCTAAAATCATTACAGATTATGTTCTTCTATGAATCAGTTAAGATCATTTCATCTCTACAATGTGCAAGTTGAATTGTAAATGATGCCTAATAGCTTCTCTGCCCTTGCATGTTATAAGTCTACGTTGGTTCCTGGATGTTCTATATAAAACTTCTATAAAGTACACACATTATTGGATAGTATCTTTCTAATTATTTCTGGATTGTTGAACACTCTAAACCACTTCCCTCTCACTGGGCACACTGTTAAATGCAACTCAGGATTGCATTTCAACGCCCCTCCATTTATTTCCCTTCACTCTATACTTGTTTTGTGCTATGCCAGTTCTTTCCTATCTAACCAGGCAATTGCATTTACAAGGCCAGTTTATCTGCCACCGATTTATAGCCCTTTGCATATCTAGTTAACTACCATATGGCTTGTTCTACTTTAGCTGAGTAATAAAAGCCTACTGAATGAGACACACCATGTATTCCAGCTAGCATTAAAAGACACACCTTAAGATAAGATGAACCCAGAGAAGCCAAAGCAAGCTAATCACAGTAATAAGGAAGGGAATTACAAAACAGCTGGTGGCAGATTATCAAGTCTCTCAATGCAGGACCCAACAATAGCCTCAAATATAAAGCCATCAGGAAGAGCCACTGAGCAAAAGGCATTTTTCCTTTCTTAGACTAAGGTAGGATAATGAATGTCATTCAAATAGAATGGGCAGAGCATTTCCAAACCTACAAAGTGGTGCTCATATTGTAAACTGCTGGTTCAGTGACTTAAACATCATTTAATGAGCATCTATTATATGCCAGGCATTATGCCATGTGCTGGGAATTCAGATAAGCAAGACAAGGCGCTCAGAGGTACTCACAGATTCACAAAGCGGGCAAGAAAACAGCTAATCATAACAACGTGATAATAAATGCTGTATTGTGGCAAAGCTCCACCGAGAAGACAAAAAATGAGCGACACAAAGGATAGGGAGGTCATTCGGGCAGCAGGACTGGCTAGGGCATAAGTATGGAGTCAGGAAAGGACAGGCTCTCCTGAGGGACTGTGGGGCAATGTTACCTGTGAAAGTTTTCAGGGTGTACAAGAATGGAAGTATTAGAAGTCTGCAGTTTTTATTATACGAATGAGGAACCTAACTTTGGAAAAGCTATCAGAAGTGGCAAAAGCTACACAAACAAAACAGAAATGTGACTTCCTTCATCCTTCAGAAGACTCAGAGAGAGTTCACCTTAGCAAATGCTGGAGGGACAGTTTCTTTGGATTTTTGTGGATATTTGCCAGGAAGAAATTTTTAACACCTTGGCAGTCACATCAATTTTTGGTTGTGTACCCGGATTTTCTAGGGGGCTAGAAACGGCTGCTGGGATATTTGAATGTATGCTAATTTTAGGAGACTGCCAACAAGCTGCGTGCTCAAACTGTAATAATGATACATACTGAAATGTGTTTACAAGAAATATAACCAGTAACAAAAAAGATCAGTGAGTAATGTTTATCATTTTTGCTCTCACACATTTCTTATTTATGCCATTTATGAACGCCATGACTTTGAAATGCCTTCTTCTTTTAGCAACATTCTTAAACCAGAAAAATGTGGAGATTAACTCCTTAAAAAAATAGCAGCTAATTTTTAAGTCTTGCACAAGCCCTAATTATCACTTCAGTATTTGTAGACTAGGTCTATATTTGAAGTGGGGAAAAAAATTACATTTTTTGACAGTCTCTGGAAGGAGTGAGGAAAGCCACTATTATTTTTAATCAGAGTGACTTTAAAATCACAAGCTAAATTCTTAATACAAACATGGAATGAAATGATAAGTAGGTCAAAAGTTGTCATTTAAACTAAAGCAAAAAACAAAATTAAGAAACAGACTCTGTCCTCTTTTGCAACAAGATCCTTTTCGTAAGATTCTCTCCGTTTATGTCAGTCATGCTATACCTTGTTATTTAGCAACCTTTCAGGTGAGAATATCACCCACAAAGAGTTCAAAACCACTATGGCATGTTAAAATTGCCTCTGGCCTTTCCGTTTTCTCTTTTGTGAACAAAATCTATGTCGTCATTGCAACAGGAGTGTTCTGTGGCAAATCATGACTATAAGCTCTTGGGAACTATCCCAAAACAGTGAATCAACAGAGCACTTGACTGGCACCTTATTTGGGGAACGGGCTCTGTGGGTACAGCTGCCCATCACAGTCACCTCCTCTCTGAAAGTCTTACCCATCCTTACTTCTGAACAAGGTTATTTCTTCAGGTTCATGATGCTGTTCCTTCTCTAGTCTATTAGCCATAGCCTGCCAAGTTCTTGTCAAAGGTGAAGTAGCCAAAAAGGTTTTCTAGGAAGCTGGGTTCAAACTTTAAGGACTTGGCTCCCGAGCACATGTTTCAGTCATAGCCCTGGTCTTCCCCGCTCCTAAAAACTCCTCATCTAAGTAGGAGACTCAGGAACATATAGGAATAAAAAACAAGAGACATTCCCAATAAAAGAACAACAATACTTATAACAATACATAAAATCACTAAAAAGACAGTCAACAAATACATGACAAATATTCAACTTCCTTTGTCATTAAAAGATGTAGAAATTAAAATCATGGGATAGCATCTTTCACCTAGCAAATCAATCAAAAAAAGCCTAAAATAGAATAATCATGTTGTTGAGAGTGGTTAAAAATCACGCTTTAATATATCGCTATAAGGCAGTCCCTTCCTAGAGAACAATTTATCAATATTTACCAAAGCTTTTTAAAATATTCACATCCATACATATATATGTACACATGAAATCCGCCTCTAGGAATGTGCTCAAGCAAAACAATCAGACGTGTACAAAAACAAGGGTGTTCACTGAAGCATCCTGAATAAAAGTGAAAGATGGAAAACAACAGAAAGCTGCAACAACGGAGTCGTTAGCATAAATTCCATAGAACTATCAAAACACCCTTCTCTGTGCAATATTTAGTGTTCTGCAAAATCATATTAAATGGTTGATGTACTAAAATACATAAAACACAATGCTAGTTTTATAAAAATAAACATATATACAAGCAGGGATTAACAAAATCAAGTCAAGACACTGATAATGCCAACTTTTTTCCCTTGAGTATCTTGGTTCCATGCAGGAAGTTTTATTTATATCCACCCAGTCCGTCCCCACCCATATGTCCTTAGACCTGTGAGCCAAGAAGAAGAATGTAAGATGCTCATTCCTGTCCTTCCTTCACCACCCACCATGTATAAATATTTGCAGGAACAAGGCCAAGAAGTACAGAGGCGTCTTTTGGCATCAGTGCCACAAACTCACAGCCCACAACCCTTCAGATCCCATGGTAATAAACTACCTTTATTATTAAATTGAGCTCTAACTACTCCATCTACAAATTCTAAATTTCAAGTTGGCTTTGTTTCATCAACTAGATCATGAGATGGTCTGAGATAGTCACTGTGTCTCATGCAGCAAATTCTTACCATTTGTGGTCATAGCAGCCATGATTTTTACTATATTCCCAAAGCAATTCTGATGGTGGTGATTTGTAGTTTTGGTTAAACTACAGAAATAACTCGATGTTCAGTAGAACAGACTTCTAACATATTGCCCATTTCCCATATTTAGGTAAAGTATTATTTTTATCTACACATAATCACACATTCAGTGACTTCTTGAAAGCATAAAAAGTTTGCCTCTTTATGAAATCAACACACAGTACTGATTATTAGATATTTGAATGTTATGGTTTAGAAATGAGGTATACCCCAAAAGCTCATGTGCAAGACAATGCAAGGCCATTTAAACATAAACTGGTTGGGTTATCAGAGCTTTAACATAAAAGATGCATGAATCCACTTTTATGGATTAACTAAGTGGTAACTTTCAGCAGCCAGGTATGGCTGGAGAAGATGGATCACTGGGGGCATGCCTTTGGGGTTTATATTTGTTGTGGTGGAGAGAGCTCCTTCTGCTTCCTGATCGGCAGATCCTGAGCTGCTTTCCTCCACCATGCCCTTCTGCCCTGATATTCTGCCTCACTCAGGCACAGAGCAATGGAGTAGATAAATAGTGAGATCAATAGCTACAATATTGGTTATGATTTTCTCTTTATTAGCCTATACTTCAATTATTTTTTCCTTACCTTCTATTTTAATGTCTTTTCTAGTTTCAATGAACCTTTCAGATGCCATTTTCTCTCCCTTATCTTCGCATATCAACTATTGTTCATTTTACCTTTTCCTAATGGTTACACTTGAATTTGCATCTATTCTAACCTATACATGTACAACTAATCTAAGTCCTTCTCAAAATAACACTATACTGATTCATGGGCCTCCCAAACACTTTAAAACAATGTATTCCCATCTCTCATAAAACTGGTACCATTCACTTCACTTGAGAGCAGGTCTTGCTATGAATAGAATGTTCTGGGTGTATTTAAAACTGTTACTTTCCCCTCTCCCTGACAGAGGCATAAGGAGGTCTTTCTCCAATCTTCACTGTGAAAATCTGGTGGGGACCCTAGTGGTAAAACTCACAAGCATGTGGGGTCCCTCGAAACTTCTCCACATGGGCCTTCAACGTTCTCCTGTTACAGTCTTAGGTTTCTGTACCTCGGACCTGGTTCCTATGGAGGTTCTGTACCTAGGGTTCTGCTCCAGTAGGCAGTGATTCCTCTTTAGATTTTGCTTTGTTTTATTTTGTTTATTTTGTGGGGGGAAGGTAGGGAGGGAGGGCAGGCAGTGGCTTGCTCTGTGACATCAATTTTCTAAAGGATCTAAGAAGAGTTGTTGATTTGAAGTTTTGCTTTTTACTCATTGTGAGGATGGTACTGGTGACATCCAAGGTCCTTTTACAATACAACGGAAATTGAAATACCTATTTTTAAGATAGTAAGAATTACCAATAATTATTATACTTTCAAATTTGAATTCTTATTAAATTTAGATTCCTAATATTTTCATCTTAGATTCAAACTATTGTTTGAACACTATTCTACTTAACTTGAAATTGGGGCATGGGGGTATTCTAGCTTCAAAAGTGTGAAAGCTCACCAGGGGTAGTGGTGCATGCCTCTAATCCCAGCTACTCTAGGAGGCTAAGGCAGGAGGATCACAAGTTCAAAGCCAGTCTCAGCAACTTAGTGGGGCCCTGAGCAAGTTAGCAAGACCCTGTCTCAAAATAAAAAACGAAAAGAGCTGGGATGTGGCTCAGTGGTTAAGCACCTCTGGATTCACTCCCCAGTACCAAAAACAATGGTGAAAGCTCTTTTTACAGTTTTTTAGTACATCATCATATTTCATAAGTTTTAAAAGGCTATTATTACTGAATGATTTTTGATTTTGTGTTACGGAAGTATTAACATAGTCCAAGGGCTACACTTGGTTAACTGAAAAAACTCAATTAGGTAAAACTCTATGACTCTGCCAGTCAGGAGGCAGTAAATTATATAAAAGTGTAAACACTGTAAAGTTTGAAGTAAAATGTACCTTAAAATACGCAACCCATCTTTTGCTTATGCTTAAGAATATAAGCTTTGGAGGAAAAAAAATGTATTGAAATCTAAACTCTCCCCCTTACTGACTTTCTTATCTTAAAGCTTTTCCTTATCCCCTTTTCCTCCCTCTATAAAATAAGGACAATAAACCTATCTCACTGGGTTATTATAACAATGACTTAAAGTGCTTTGTATATAAGTGCATGGTATAAATAGCATTCATTGCTTTCTGCTGTTGTTAGTTTCATTGTTATTTGGCTATAACTCCTTCCATGCTATTGAAATATTTTAGTTTTAGAGTCTACCACACTCTGTGCAGGGCATACCAGTTTTATATAGTCCATTTGGACCACTTTACTGACCCTCCTATTTCTTGGAAGTGAATATCATAAAGTTTTCCATTCCATTTTCTTATCTGCTTATAAGCCTAGATCTCACCAATCCAGACATAAAATGAGTATTTTAACATATTTTTGTACGTTAAAAGTATGAACCAACAAAGAAGAGAAATGAATGAAAAAAACTTTTGGGAAACAAATGCATTTAGATGCCAAAAGTACTAGGATGAAAAAAATTTGCATATAAATAAAAACAGCAGCTAAAATACTCCTTTTAATAGCAAAGATTGAATTACAGAACTGCCTTTAAAATTCTATTTAATACTTCCTTTATTTCTAAGGGACCATCTAATTCTACTTGTGAGAAGCCAATTTTCAAAATGAATGAGCTCCTTAAATTCTTCAAACTGGCAAAAATTTAGATTATACCAAAACTTTCAAACTCTTAACCACCTTAATCCTATAATCCTGTAGCTTTTTATAGTTAACCTATATTCATCTGAGTTTGTTAATAATGAATATTTCTTCCCTAAGTTTTGTCCTTGCCTGCAAAGGTTTTCTGAAATCTAAAATGAAATTCTAAACTGAGCAAAACTTTTCATAATACAAGGCAAAACTCGTATGCTTTTCCCCAATTATTAAGGAAACTAAAATAGATTCTTAAATGAATGATCCAGCTCCTTTTCACAGAAAGTATAGAAAAAGTAATAGGGTTTTTCACATTCCATTTTACTTCTCTGCATTGGTTTTGATTTGGAATTCTCTTTAAAGAACCCAAATGTGGACTTAAGTGACAGAAACACTATATATCATCCTTTAACATCAAATCTTTAACCATAGAGAAGGTAACCACTCTGGGACATGAGTGGTTTTAGTTTCGTCATGGAATGAAACACAGAGCAGAAGACCATTACATTCTAACAGATCATCATTCTTAGTTTCTAGTTTTTCTTTCATGTATTTTCTCCAAATCAACCAACTGTTCAACTATTTCATCTAAAAAGAAGATACTTTTTCAGGGTTCTGTAAAAATTCAAGAAGGCAAAGCTTTCTTTCATAAGGAAGCAACAAAACACACCTGCTTCCTTACATCTAATTTATTTATAAGTAACAGTACACACCATCCTAAGGAAATATGGAAAACAGTCTATTTTGAGCCTTTAATTCCTCTAACGTGTGCAGGCTATGGTGTTCCATGGTTGAACATAAATCATCGGTGACTATTCGAGGCCCTTTGCATTCATTTTTTTTTCTTGCTACCCAAATAACAACAGATGCTATTTTCACTCTACAGAAGTCAGGATGAGGCTGGAGCAGTTGCTCAGTGGTTACAGCACTTGCCTGGCATGCATGAGGACATGAGTTCAAACCCTAGCACCACATATACAACTGTCAGAGCAATGAAAGCCATATGAAAAACTAAATAAAGTTGATTCTTTCTCACTTAAAAAAAAGAAGAAGAAGAAGTCAGGATGGATGTTTAGTATAAGCAAGTTTATCAGGGAACAAACTCAAATTTTCATCCCAAACCAGAATATCTAAATCTTCTGAACCACAGTAAACAAAGAGATGAAAAGTACCACTGGTTATGTCTTCACTTAAAATCCAAAGGCAGAGAGAGTTCATCGATTTTGAGTGTGTGTAACTCAGGCCAATGAATTAAAAGTCTTTCTTTAAGGTGTCTGTGAGTCTCCTCTTAGAAGTCATTACACATTTTGCTGGGTACAGTAGCACACACATATAATCCCAGTGGCTCATGAGGCTGAGGCAGGAGGATTGCAAGTTCAAAGTCAGCCTCAGCAACTTAGTGAGGCCCTATCTCAAAACATAAAAAGGGTTGGGGATGTGGCTCAGATAGAGGTGCCCCTAGGTAAAATACCTGGTACCGAAAGAAAAAGAAAAGTCATCATGATTTCACGGTTTTTACTTGATGTAGGGAAAGAACACATTTGGGTTGATTTTGATGGACTTTAAAAATTAGCTAAATTACTAAAGATTGAAGTCAATATTTTTTAAAACACAATTTAAGTTAGGTTTCTGATAATGCCCTAGGACTTTAGAAATCAGGGGCACTGTGGAATTTTCATTCCCCTTGATCTCAAGAATTTTGGAAGAAGGGAAATTCTACAGAGGTGGTGCCTTGCCAACTGCCATTCTTAATGTAGTTCACAGTCATTACCATCAGGTCGGTGAGAGAAAGCAGCAGTCACTAGAGTTTTATTAACTGGAGCATCCGGAGAGATCTGGTGAGAAGGTAGCATTTCAAAGTTTCAAAAACATGTTCAAACATCCTATTCTACTGATGCTCAAAACAGACTCATGAAATGGGCACAGAGACAGGAGGTGCTCTGAAGCTGGAGTGCTGAAGTTATTTGCCCAAGGTCACAAACCTTGTGAGAGGCACAAATGACATTCTTAAGCTCAGATTTTGTTCACAAAAATTAAGCAACAAAAAAGGAAGGATGGGAGAGAGAGGGGGGAAGAAAAGGAAAGGGAAAAAAAGTGTAAGAAATTTCAAGGATTGATCCAAGGACTTCTTCACCTAATTGGCCTTTTCTATTCCATGGCCCTAAAGCATCGATACAATGTGGATTATTCCCAACTATGTAACTTCCATCCAGACCTCTCCTCTGTGCACCACAAACATGTCTCCATTCACACCAGCCACATTACCATGTGAGCCTAAAGGGCCAATCAATCCTAACAGAATCCTTGAACTTTTCCCCATCTCCCATAAAATCTGTTCCTCCCAGGTTTTCCCATCTCAGTAAGTGGAACGACATTGTTCAAGCCAAGTGTAGGAGTCCTTTTAATTTCTACCATTCCTCTGTCTCAGCACTCAATATCCAAGAGATCAGAAAGTTAGATAGATTCCTGCTCTAAAAAATTGTACCTCCCTCACCACCTCCACTCTACCATTCGAGTCTGCTTCCCACCTGGATCTCTACCACACTGTCCTCTCTGGTCTCCCTACCCACCTTCTCACCTTTGTAAAGTCCATTCAACAAACACACAAGCTAAAATCACAACCCAATCATCCACACTTAGTATGAAATACAAGCACCTGTTAAAGCTCATATACCTACCCACCCACAAAGCTTTGACATTCTTATAATTCTTGAAGCCCAGAAATAAGGCCTCAATATTGGCATGGCTGCTTGTAAGTGACAGAGAGAAGATGGAGAGTCAGGGCTTAAACCAAGTCTTCCAGGTACCTTTTCATGGAGCCATTCAACTTCCTACTGATCTATTCCAAAAACTAGCAAGTCTCGGTTTTCTCATGTGTAATGTTGTAATAAAACTGCTCCTCCTCCAACTTCACCTGGTAATTAGAGGAGCAGATGAGACACTCTGTGTGAAAGTGCTCTGAAAAGCACCAAGCATTGGGCAAAGTAAAACCAAATGCATGCTGCTACAGAAACAGCACTCGACTGCGGAGTTCTCTGTGCCTTTCTCACAAGGAAGAGGAGCTAAGTGAATCCAGCTAAAACAACTGCCTCTTGTCACTAAAATACACTTCAGCTGGACAAAGACTTTTCCATTATGTAAGAGGATGGGTTTGAGGTGAGATAGCACATAGCTACCTTAGGTAGCTTCCTGATTTAGGGCCTTACCTCACCAACGAATAAGAAATAGCCAGATAAATCTTACAAATGTGTTTCTGACTGAAGGGAAAATAGACAGCTAAAAGCCACAGTCTGGGAAGTTGAGAAAATGAGCCTTAGCATCCTCAAAGTCTCACCACCCATTCCTTTCTTGCTCCCTCCAGGATGCAAAGAGTACAGAGGGTTCAGATAAAAACCAGCTCCGTGAGGCCCTTCCAAAACCCAGGGACACAGGATGACTCCAATCCTGAACTGTTTCCATAGCTCCTGGACAGCAAGAGCTGCAGCCACATGCGGGACTCTGGCAGACTGCAGAGATCCCCACCCCACCACCCCAGGGTACTGACACTTACCTGGGTGTCCACCTGTGTACACAAGAAGCTGGCCCTCAAGTGTTAGCTCAGTCAAATAGGGGGAAAAGGCAAGATACTTCTAATAAAACTATCCCATCAATATGCAATTAAACCTATTCGAGTCAGATTTACTAACAGTGGCACTGAGGTTTTAAAGCAAACTATAGATAAATGAGTTGCAGTATGTAATCTTCCTCTGCTCATGGTTGCTCCAACAGCAGGCCTGCCAAATGACACAACCATTCCACTATGTCTACACAATCTCATATTGTCCCTTTTAACATTTCATTGATTCTCTTCAAACCAGTCATCATTCTTGCAATTCTGCTTAAATTCATTGGTTTTTAAGACATAATGCTGAGTGACATATATTTAGACTACAGAAATGGAAATTAGGCCATAAATCACGAGTCTGCAATTCTTTTCTGTAAAGAGCTGGTTAATACATTAGGCCTTGTCGGCTACACATAGCCACATGCTTTTGTTTTAATATTGTCACAACCTTTAAGAACAAAGAACACTTTTAGTTCTTAAGTAGTACAAAATAGGTCACAGACTGTATAACCTTTATTGTAAATAATAACTATGAACTAATAGCATACAGAAAAATAGTTATATACAACATGAATCAGTCTTTCATTTAAAATCAATCACAATCCAATAAAATTAGGAACACTGTGTATTCGAGAAATAAAAGAAATATTCCCTATTTTATATAAGGCAAAATTCTACCTCAATATTTTTTCCTCTTCTCTAGGTAGTCAAGGATGAAAGATGCTCAGCAAAAACTAATGAAGCATCACTTTTAATGTGCATATTTAAGAGCTAGATTTATATAGTGCAGTGTGCTAAAACATGAATTTGTGAAGCTTCAAAAATTATAAATAGATAAAAAGTCAAAAAGCCAAAAATAGCTAGAATAAAATTCACCAATTCATCAAAAAAGAGGGATATATTATTAAAATGACTTTTTTTCAGGATCTCTGCTAAGAAATAGCACCAAAATTTTGTGAGGATAATGGCATAAAAATGACTTGCTGTAATTGGTGTTTCTACCCCACAATGCAATGAAGTCCATTGTACCTGAGATAATGGGACTCACTCACGAAGTTGCTGCATTGTTACCAAGCAACAAGAAATAAAATGTCAAGATTAGCACTTTGTTTAATATATTTTTATCATCAATGAACTGTATTTCTATTCTGCTCTTCTTCTAGAGGTAAATGTTCATTATTCTAAGAATTATATTTAGCAATCAACAAGAGTACACCAAAAAATAAAAATGCAGTTTAGTAAAAAACAGAAATTCACCAAATCCATATTTTTATATTTATTAACATATTAGTAATTGTTATTGAGACGGTTGTTTCACTAAACTGCTCAACTACAATATCTTCATTAGCATCCAAATATTTTCAAACCAATCACCAATCTTACATTTCACGAAAATTCAAGGAATTGAATGGTTTTAAAATATTTCAACACTATGGAACAAGTAGAACCAATCAGTTCATTTAACATACATATGCTAGCAACTCATCATGTTTTCTGTCAAGGCACTCTATACCCAGCTAAATCTGTAACATAGAAATCACAGATAATACTTCTCAGTGATGGGGCTGGAGCGGTGGCTCAGTGGTTTCAGCGCTTGCCTGGCAAGCACGAGGACCCAGGTTCAAACCCCAGCACCACGTACACAACTAAGTGTTGGAGCAACGAAGGCCATGTGAAAAACTAAATAAAGTTGTTTCTCTCTTTCTCTGTCTCTCTCACTGTCCCTCTCTCTTTAAAAAAAAAAAAAAAATACTTCTCAGTGGTTTGGTAACCAATCGAAAAAAATAAAATCCAAATGCATGAATAAAACCTTAAAACTGAAAATTTTAAAGAAAATAAACATAAACTAAAGATAATATATAATTTATCAGGTCTAAAAAGCAACCCATATGAAATACCATTATAGCCCACCACATCTGTCCCAAAAGTCAACAACAGGGAAGGCAACAGTATTCTGCCTTGGGATGGTTGGGTCTCAAGGCCCACAGCATGGTGGAAGAATGACACTCCTTTTTTTAATATCATAATGGATAGCTCTTTCCATTCTTCTTACTCTTTTCCTCCTTTTCTTTTCTTTGTAAGATCTTGTATTGAGTGTTCAACTCAACTGGTGGGCTCAAGAGGATTAGGATAAACTATTTCTTGCTGACCTCATTCTTTGAGCCAATGAACTGAAGTGGAGAGGCTTACCAGTTTAATACTAAAGTGTAGTGAAGGGAATTTAACCTATTAAATTTCACACAGGGAATGTCAAATTTGACATTTCAGCCAAGTTCTCATAAATATTATGTCTCCACATGTCAATCAGAAATGTTTGTGTTTAAGTGAATTCTGTGCAGGCATGCACAGTAGTTGCCTGTATACAAAGAGATTGCTTAAAACTAGGTTTAATGAAGTTTATAAGCATGGTTAGAGGTAATTGTCTTAGGTGGATGGAACCTTTATTGTTTTTTCCTGATTTATGCCATTATTTTTCCCTTTTACTGTCTCTTGAAAACAGTTTGAGTTCCACTGCTTTTGAAACTGTAAATCAAGGAATCAGCAATCTAAAGATTAAGAATAAAAGAAATTTAAGTGGAAAGGAATTATGTTTATCCCTTAGGCATTTTCATTTTCTCTAAAGCAGGAAGCAAGATAGAAAAAGTCTCCAAAACACTGATACATTAATTGGCCTGCTTGGTAGAGACTGAATATTCACAGGATCCAATGAAGTGATTAAGTTGCCCTGTTAAAATCCACTGTGACCCCACATTCTATTGTAAAGTGAAACCTGTTTTATTACTTCTGCTAAGACAATTTATGAGGTATTATTGATGAAAAGTTCTCCAGAGACAGTCACAAAAGCCAGTAAGCTCCAATTTCAAAAATCACAGTGCCTGCTCACCTAAGATTTTAAACATGAAATTTAAGCATTAGTCTGTTTTCTGTTGGAATCACAAAATACCCAAGGCTGGGTACCTTAATAAAAGAAGTTTATTTAGCTCTCATTTTCAGAGTTGAAAGTCTAAGATCAGGCAGCCCCATCTCTTCTGCCTCTGGTAAGGGCCTGTTGGCCACACCACAACATGGTGAAAAGCAGGAAGGGAAACAGTTCACCTGCAGGAGGCTACCCACATGGGATGGCCCTGCATCATAACAACCCACTCTGAGAACTCACTCCCAGAGACCTGCCTTAATCCCTACTGCCCCCACACCCTAACCACCTTCCACCAGACATTACCTTTGAAAGGTTCCTCCGCTTCTTAATACCACCACACTAGGGACCAAACTTTCAGCACACGAATTTGGGGTGTGAGGGAGGAACAAACCACATCCAAACCACAGTAAGGCCTAATCATGTCTTAGAAAGTACTGCAAAATGTATTGATAATAAAAATCATATTTCTCAGAGCCTTGAAGGAGATGTTAGTTACCCTTGGTCTCATGTAAGATTCTGAAGCCTGTCTCCTTGTCATGCCACATTATTCTGCAATCCCACTGGGAATGCTCCCCTTAGAACCGCTCAGGTCTCTGCTGCTGCTAGTCCTTCTGCTTCCTGCCCCCCAAATTCCCAGAGTCAATCTAGCTTCCTTACTTTCTTGAGTTCTTTACTCAAAAGTCATCTTAACTAGGTTTTTTACTGACCACCCTGAAATTTAAGTTTCTGTCCCTGACATTTTGTGTTCCTTCCCACACATTGTTTTCTTTCTTCTTAACATTTAACAAAATCGAATTGGCTATATATTTTACTTATGTATTCTACCTTTTGTCTGTCTGGACCATCAGAGTGAAAGCTCCATGAGGCTAGAATTTTTCTCAGTTTTGTTCACTGTTGTATCTCCAGACCCTAGAAAAGTACCTGGCATGCAACAATTTCCAAGTATCAATGAACTTTCCTTGAATTGTCACTAAGATACTACATGTGGTACTTGTTTCAAAATAATATGAGTGCATGGAGACGATGATGAGATGGGGACGCAGAATAGGCAGGAGTGACCATGGGTTGACTATCATGGAGCTGGGTTTTGGATTCAGGAGGACTCATTACACTCTTCTGTATACTGATGTATAAGCCTCCAAAACAAACACATAAAACAAAATTTTGTAACATCAGTTGCTCTGCAGTTTTCACCGTTCCTCTCTTGCTAACCAGAAGAAACAACATGCCTGCCTGGTGGGAAGGCAGATGTCCCCCCAATCTCTTCCTCAAGTTAATCTCCTAACTAGAGATAGAATGTGCCAGGCAGACACTGGTTCAGAGGACAGAAGTCACAGTTCCCAAAGCTTGGTTCTTATAGCTGCATTAAAAACTCTTAGGATATCACTCTGCAAAATAATTTTCTGTGCACCATTCCTTCTGAGCCAGAATTTGTTTAAAAGAAAAAAAAAGAAAAGAAACTGACAAAGGCAATATTCCTGATGGAGGTTATCTGTGCAGAAGACGCACACTAATTCTTACACTACTTAGGAGGATTCATAGATGGTCAACTTATTATGTTTCCTAAACCACGTAGGCTGCCTATATATAATATCTGTATGCATCAAATATCACGTAACATACACAAGAAGCCATTTATGTCAATATTCCATAATATATATATACTACATAACAAAAATAAATTTATTTAAGTCATCATAATGAATATATCCATTTTAACTAAAAGCTGAAAGTAACTAAAATAGCTGAAGGGGCTTAAGCCTTTGCTGTCTTATGCCACCAGCCATGGCACAAGCCTGACGACACAAAGCAAACCAAACCAGCTAGGTTATTTCAGTCACAGGCAGCCTTCGGTGGCTGAGTCAGACGACCTTTCCTGACAGCACGTGCACACCAGGCTGCTTCCAGGAGACAAGGCATCAACAGTCTCTGAGTGAAGCACTCCTGGCCCTCCTCCTCCTAGGTTTTCTATTATAAGCTACTTTAAAAAAAAAAAAAAAGAGTAGAAACAGGCCACTTGGCAGAGAAACCCAGGATGGGGTGGGCTGTACGCAGAGGAAACTGGCAGAGGGGCTCAGGGGAGCTAAGAGGTTAACAAGACTCCTTCTGAGAAAAAGCCAAATGAGTTCCCTTCACAGCTGCCCTTGCTGCTCCTCATTATACACATGTAATACAACACCCAGGAGTCATTCTTGGCTGCTTTTGCTCTTAAACTCATGAAGTTTATTAGGGAAGACTTCACCCACTCAACGAGAGGGAGGTCCAGAAATAACACTGTCTGGGCTAAAAAAGGGAAACCTCTTTCTGGTGTGTGTGTGTGTGTGTGTGTGTGTGTCAATATGTGCACCCACTTGTACTATTTTTCCCAAGTAACAACCCAGTTCCTTAAGAGGATGACGTCACATCCTTTTTTTTGTGAAAAAAAGCATGCAAACGATTGCAGGTCTTGAGAAAGAGGAGCGATATTCATATTGACGTTGCTTATAGCAGGCACCAGTGGTCACCACCCTGGTTTCACACACGTTTGTTTAGAACACATCAGAAACAAACACTTTTTCAAAAGGGAGTAATGTTCCCCACTTATGAAATCTAGAAATAACTGATATCCAAGGCAGGTTCAGTTTTCTCTTTTTCATTCAAAATAAACATATTGTTTTATTTCTTGACATAAAACATATATTGGAAATTAATTACTATATAATTAAAAAAATATATGTGAGCAGAAAAATTTTCTAAAAAAAGAGTTACATGTTTCTTTGCCATGGCTGCTTCTAAGTCCCAAAGAAATTTAACATTATCTAAGGGAATCATCATTAATATCTTAGATTATTTAAGTTCTATCTTCCTCAAAACTCAAATTAGAATTCAGGGAGAAATGTTGAAAAGATGAAGCACTGTGGAGTTTGCAGAGAGACAGGCTGCAACCTAGATGTAGCTACTAAAAAATCCTCCATTCCTATTTTCCTCATCTGTAAGAGAAAGGAGATGAGCAAAAAAAAAAAAAAAGTCTTTTGACCAGATGCAGTAGTGCACACCTGTAATCCTAGGTACTGAGGAGGCTGAGGCGAAATAAAGGGTTGCAAGTTTAAGACCAGCCTGGGTAACTTCGTGATGACTTGCCTCAAAATAAAATAAAAAATGGTAGGGACAAATCTCAGTGGTTGAAAGTTTGTCTGGCATGCACAAGCCCCTGAATTCAACTTCCAATAATGCAAAAAAAAGAGTCTAGGAGATGGAATGGTGGCTTGGTGGCTACAGTGCTTACCTGGCATGCATGAGAACCCCACCCAGCACCACATACACAATGAAGTGTCAGAGCAACGAAAGCCACAAGAAAGTTGATTCTTTCTCTCTCACTATTCCTTTCTCTAAAAAAAAAAAGAAAAAGAAAAGAAAGAAAGAAAAAGAAAAAAATCTGCCACTGTGACCATTCCCACTACTTACTATACTGAAGTAGTAAAATAGACATTCAACTACCGTGTTTAGAAAAATTCATGAAAAGTAAGACTAAATGAATCCATAGGACAATTGATCACAGGATAATGGGTTTCCTCAAAACCATTTCCAAGGCTGATGGTACCAGTGGGAAAAAAAGGCTCTAATCAAGAAAAACAGCAAGAAAGGGTTAGGATAGAGGAGTAGATTGAACAACAAAACAACAAAAACTTCATATCTGCTTAATTCTTTGTAACACTGAAATGCACTACACCCCTGGAAGTTCAATATCTTTCAAAACTTGAAAACCCTATTGAATTATAATGATTTATAATATTTCAGCTCAGGAAGCTGAGGCAGAAGGAGCACAAGTTCAAAGCCAGTCTCAGCAACTTAGCAAAACCCTAAGCAACTTAGTGAGACCATCAGTGCCAAAGTGCCCTGGGTTCAATCACTGATACAAAAAAAAAAAAAATTTTATAAATACTATGCTTTGGACTAGCCCATAATCATCCACCCCACTAAGACCACCATAAAATAAAGCAGAACATGACTAGAAAAGAAGTATCATAGAAACCCAGAGGCTAGTGCAGGTAATGGAATGCACAGAATGGGTGGTGAGGGCAGAGGTCCAGGTACTCACTAGACTCCTAATAATTTAGTCACTACGTCAAAACAGTTTTCATAAAGAAAATGCCCAATCTAGGGCATCCCCAAATCCAAGTTATATTCTACTTTTGAGGGCACATCTCCTCTTCTACTATAACCATACAGAAAAGGTAGACTTATAATAATCCTTTGCATAAATAGCTGCTTTGCTTAAGTTCCTAAACTAGAATAGCATATGGATTTCACCCTAATTCTTCAAATCCAGTTCTGATCAATGAACCTTTCTGCGATGATGATAATGGTCTTTATCTATGCTGATCAACAAAGCCATCACTAGCCACATCCAGCTTAGTGAGTCCTTGAACTAGGATTACCAACTAATTTCAATTTTAGAAGTCACATGTGGCTAGTAACTACCAAACTGGACAGTGCAGTCAGTTGGGAATGGCTGTCCACAGCACTCTATCAAAAGGGATCCTAATGTGGGCCTGCGTCCACCAGGATACAGTGCTGTGATAACCTGGCCAGGGGGCTGGGTGGGATATCCTTCATTATATTTATAGGCTCAGGTAAAGAAGTTCCTCTCCCCTATTCCAAAATAGAGCTTCTCTTTTCTAATACTTACAATGAGTTTTGGACACTAGAAATCAGAGGTTTTGCTCTTGTAATAAATAAGAATGCCTGAAAAGAACCAGACTATAACAGGAAAAAATTCTAAACAGAACTTCACCCTGATAATGCATAATTCTCCTTTGTACTCAGAGAAAAAATGTCAGTTTCTGGTAGTTTTACACAAGTACATAAAATCAATAGAGTGTTAGGCTATTGATTATTTTAACCTATATAATAGACCTGTTTTTAGTAATGCTACAGATATGTGCCATGGACAGGTCATTACAATAATTCAATAAGTAATAATTATATATAGAGAGAAATCTACATATAAGATTACATATAGAGAGAAAATCACATTATCCATTTTCAATGCAAAAAATATATGAAAGCCACTACAAAAGAAACCACCACACTCGGTGAAAGCAGCACGTCCCCCAGCACTGTAAAAGTAATGCACTTAACTTTTCAAGAGAGTAAAAGAACTAGAATGCTTGATTGTTTCAAAAATACTACTGAGGGGCTGGAACAGTGGTTCAGTGGTGAGAGCACTTGCCTGGCATGCACAAGGACCTGAGTTAAAATCCCAGCCCCACGTACACAACTGGGTGTCAGAAACCAGAATCAGATGAAAAGTAAACAAACATTAATTCCCTCTCTCTCTTTCTCTCTCTCTCTAAAAAAAATACCACTGAATGCCTTCATGAAACACCATCTTGGCCAACTGAACGGGTTGATCAAAAGATGCCACAAACACCACCACCATCATACAAAACACCAAGCGGTCTCTCACAAAGCCCTTCCAAGGGAAAGCTATCCCAAACTCCCATGAACATTTGTTTCCAAGATGATTCTCAAAACCACAAATTAAGATCATTCTGAAGTCTCCTGTGGGGTTCAAACATGTACATCCAGAATGGCAGGGGTTTGGTATTAAGAACCTATTTCCATTTCATTGCCTTAACCCTGGACAAGTCCTAGAACTGTTCAATCTCCAATCTTCATTATATTTATAGGCTCAGGTGTCTCTGAGACACCCAAAGGAGTCAGTCAGTGACTCCTGAATTCAACTGGTCCAAGTGGGAACCCACTAAAGCAATTATCTGTACCATTCTCTGCCTTAGAAAAGTCACAGCATCAGGGCTGGGAATGTAGTTCAGTGGCACAGTGCTTGCCTTGCATGTGTAAGGCCCTGAGTTCCAGACCCAGCACTGCTAAAATAATCAGAGAAGAATTCACAGCACTGACCTCAATAAAATAATAAACTTCTGATATTCTCGACTGTTTTCCTGGAATCTTGTATACAGTCATGCACCACACACTGTTTCAGTCAAGAGCTGACTGCATAAATGATAAAAGTGGTCTCACAAGATGATATAGCCTAGTGACATTACAGCCACCTTAATCTGTGAAAGTACACTCCACAAAGTCTGCACAATGACAAAATTGTGTGACACATTTCTCAGATGCTATCTCTGACTTAAAGTGATGCATGACTATACATAAATTTGTCATGAGATTTTTATCTATTTTATTCAAGGACCAAAAGACTTTTATAAACTACTCCATGGTTAGATTCCAAAAGAGAGCATTCTACTGCCCAGTAGCTGATCAGAGAGCTGCCCTAATACCAACTATTATATATTTAAACAGAAGCCCTCCATATCCAAAACCACAAGGCTGCCATTCTTTGTCTTCCAGAGAACAGACTGTTACACATTTCCTTGAACCAACATATGGCATCATGTTTAAAAAAAATTGACATGAGGAATTCAGAAATAACCTCTTTTCTTACCTCTACCACTGTGGTTTCTGCAGCTTTGCACATTGGGAGGTTGAAATTCCTTGCACTTTTCCTGCATCAGACATGGAAGAAATAAGGAAATGGAGAAAGAAGACCAAAAACAAGAAGTATCTTTCAACCTTTCAACTTTAAAATGTTGTAGATTAAAAGAACTATGAATCTTTTTCAAGAATGTATCATATCTTCCACTAATGAAATTTTGTAAATTTTAAAAATATGATGGCAACTTCATTCTATTTATAATTTTAAGGGATTGAGTGAAAGAAGGATTATTTTTCATATTCAGCATATAGCTTATACATAAAAAATAAAGTGGATATTAATCAATATACTTCATTTGAAATACAAGGAATGCTACTTTGTTTCTATAGTTCAGCGTTGCATTAAACAATTTGCTCTCTTTAAAATATTAGAAAGGAAAAGTAGCAAATACTTCATATGAAAAGGTATAACGATTATATTCTCTATTAAAGAGAAACCTATTACTGAAATTAAATGAAACATTCATTGATAATGGTTTTGGAGGTTCTTGTTCTTTTTATTTTATTTTTTGGTACTAGGGATTGAACTCAGGGGTGCTCTACCACTGGGGATAAGAACTATCCACAGTTCTTATTTTTTATTTTGAAATAGGGTCTCCTTAAGTTGCTGAGGGCTTTGCTAAGTTGCTGAGGCTGGCCTCAAACTTGCCATCCTCCTGCCTCAGCCCCCTGAGTCACTGGAATTATAGGCACGTGCCACCACACCAGCTGGAGAACTATTTTCTGATGAAATTTTTGGAAGTATAACACCCACATCACATGGTGTGTAAATAAATTAAAAAATGCATCAATTCTGCTGATGATCTTGCATTCCCAAGTTCCTCAATTATTACACTTCCTCTAACCATAAACATTAAAATCTATTTTTGTTTCTGGGAATATACATCAATAGACACTCCGATGGAGGGAAATGAATCACAGCCATGTTTTACTCAATGTTTTAGGCCACCAGCCTCCCTCCCACTTTAGCACTTAGTTGTCCCACTAAGTGTGAAGGAAGTGAAGGAAATAAGTATCTTAAGAATCTAGGTCACTTGACTGTTAGTGATGGGGAGCTTTCATTTTACACCAAAGCTCAATAAACATCACAATAAGTCAGGACTAGGAATAGCCCTTGTGTAGCCTTTAGATACCAGAGCCAGGCAATGGAGCACACACAACCCCCGGGGCATACTTAAAATAAGGCATTTCTATCTGCTACTCAACCATTTCACTAACCATTTTTCAAAAGCAACAAGTTTTTCACACATTACACCAACGGGTCAAATAAAGTAGACATGATGTACAATGTCTCCTATAAACTGCCAGAAGTAGTCACATTTAAAAAATCTGACTGAATTCAGAAAATCAGAGTGCTAATATCACATATATTCTTCAAGGAAAAAAATGAAAACAGGAGAGTACCACTGAGACTTGAAATGTGATTGCAGCAAAGCTGAAAAGGCTGGGGATAAAAAAGTGCTAATTAAAAGCAGCAATGGCAATAATATAAGGAAATGACTTCTGTAACCGAGCAGGTGTTGTCTTCAAGAGCACACGTTTTGAAATAGTCATGTATGTACTCAAAGGTGGCAAAACTGTCAAAACATAACTATACAGTCTACAAATCTAAGGCACTAAATACTCAGAATTCAGCCTGCTTAGAGTAATTAGGATGCTAAAATCTATTAAGCCTGTGGCTATGCCAATAATGAGAATGAAAGTTCAACATTATTAAAAATAATCAACTTTTCAGATAGAATCATTATAAACATATCCTTGGAGAGACCAACAGACTAAAAAAGAGCTCAATTATTAGCAATAGGTTTCAAGAATAGCAAAGGAATTGTGACATTATAAGATAATGTATATAAATAACAGTATTAAAATTAAAAATGCGTGCTCTTGTCATGTTTTCTAAGAAAATAAATGGGCTTGACAATTAAAATATATACAGGGAAATAACTGCTTGTGATTATGTACAAGGGAACATAGATCCAAACATTTAATTTACAAGCAGTGCAACATGGATATCAGCCAATCAGAACAGACTCCCACAGGTTCATCTTACCAACAAGACTTCATGGCAACAGCCCCTCATGCACATATACGTACACATATACCCGGATGCGTATGACCATGTATCATTTTTTTAAAGAGAGAAGGACAGTGAAAGAGAGAATCAATTTTATTTAGTTTTTCACGTGGCCTCCATTGCTCCAAAACCTTGGTGCTGTGGTTCCAACTCGCGTCCTCACGCATGCTGGGCAAGCACCATAACCGCTGAGCCACAGCTCCAGCCCCTCATTTTTTAAATGAATGTTTAAATAGAAAACTCATTATGACTCCCTTTTTTTGCAGAAATATTTTAGGAAATTTAGACTTGCTGATGTGTATTATGCTAATACTTTTTAAAAACCATCACAATACCTGAAAATCACGTTTCCTGCTCGATCTGCTTTCCAGGCTTTCACCAAAGCAAAATCCCCTGTAATTGCTTCCTCCAAAATAAAGTGCTGACCGTTAAACTCCCTCACCTGCAGGGGACAAAGAGGGCAACATCAGGTGTTTGCACATCTCAGTTGTGATAATGTGCTCTGACAGAGGCAGACAACAGAGATACAAACATAGAGAGGGAAGTTTCCCAGAGGGAGGGGAATCCCAGCAGAGACTTAGTAAGTAGCATTAAGCATCTAAGACTTTCCCAAAATGGTCAAGGTAAGCTTGAGGTACAGAATGTGTAAAGAAAGTTTGCTGCACTTGAGGAACTGAAAGTTCTACAGGTCTGAAGGAGAGACTATGCTAACACTCCTTTTATTGTTTGTGTGTACAGGTTACATATGCAACATAAAAAAATAGTCCTGGAAAATGCCTACTTAAGACACATGCAAGGGTCGATGTATTGTTTTGGTACATAAAATAGTTATAAATACCATTCCTCTCTCCTCATTAATCTGAGATGATTAATCCCCTCCTGAGATTTTAACTGGGATACAGAGAATTGGAACGTTAGTTTGAAGAGAACTGACATATCACATCTTCCCACCCATGAACATAATATATGCCCCCTTTGAAGTTTTAATTTATCTCCTTTAAGAGTTTTATTATTCTCTCCATAAAATCTGAGTGTATTTTTCGTAGGTTTATTCATAGGTATGCCATGGTTTCTGTTACTACTATGAATGTAATCTTAGCACGTAATCACGCTTAGAAAGTAATCATGAAATGTTATTGATTTTTTTGTTTATGTTTATTGCCTTTCAATTCTACTTAGAAATTGGAGGGAGAAGAAAATAATGCAAATCTCTGACATAACATTATGTATGCTCCTTTCTTCTTGGGCATTTGTCTCTGGGAATTAAGACAAAGGAGTGTGGAACAACCAGCACAGAGGCACTCCACCTCTGCACAGATAGAGCCGCAGAGAGTGGAATCACTCTCATTCCTACAGCACCCCCTAGTGGAAAAACGGACTCAGTGCAGTCAAGCGAAGCCTTCAATAGGAATTGGGCACATTTTCTTTTTGATGATGGCTTAAAACAGAAATCTTTTATTAAAGACAAGCTTCTTTAAAGATATTATCTCAGTTTCTTTCTAGAAAATGTTAAAGAGCTTTGGAATTTGTTGCTGAATTAAGATCTTATTAATATGAGCTTACATAAAGAATGTTATTAGCTGCATATCAACATACAAAGCTTTTCTTTTTAAAATGGTATAAACATCACTGACCACCTCAGAGTGTTTTACATACACATCTGCAAAAATGAAGTAAGTATTTGCTAACATGGGTCAATGTCAAGCAATTGGCTTTATTTTTATATTCCAATTATGTAATTTATATAATTCCTGATGTCTCCACACTAGCAGCTGTTCAGGGTTAGCTAGTCTAAAATTTATAAGTGGAAATAACTGGTTTTGTCGGGCTAGCTATTATACTCACTTGAAAGAGTTGTGCAATTCAGTCTCTACCTCTTTGTCCTGGTTCTTTCTTGAATCCACTCTAATCAGATTTTCACACCCTCTATTCTAGAAAACCCACTCCTTAAGGTTGCCAATGACTTACACTTCTGCAAAATCCACTGATCAATTCCAGTCCTGGTATTATCCAGTCCATCACACTCTGGGACTCAGACGATCCCTCCCTCCTTTCCAAACTGTTCCTCTTCTTTCAAATCATCAGTCTGCCCTGGGTTTTCTCTTCATTTATTAGACACTAGTCGTTCTTTACTTTTTTTTTCTTCCTCCTTTCCCTGACCTTTAACTATCAAAGAGGCGCTCTTTATTTACATGCAGGCCCAAGTCATCCTTCCGGTCCCAAGGGTTTAAATGTTATATGCTGATGCCTCCAAATTTCCTATTCCTGCTCCAAACTCTTCCCTGAGTGGGAGCCGACCTACCAAGCACCTCCTCTTGAGTCTCCTGGACATCTCAAATGCACCATGTCCCTGACAGACAGAGCTCATTAGCCCATGCCTTGCTCACTCTTCAGCTCACGACCAGTCCATCAGCAATCCAGTGGCTCCACCATCAACTTCTATCCTGATTCCAACCACTTCACACAAACTCCACTGTCAGCACCTATCTAAGCCACTTTCCACTCCCACCAGGATTTGCTATTGATCCCCTATGAAACAACCACCAGGACAAAGCCATACAACTTACCACCCAACAGCCACAGTGATGTTTACAAAATATAGCTTAGATCACATCGCACTCCACTCTTTCAAAGCTCTCTCACTGGCTTCTCACCACACTCAATGAACTCCAAGCCCTGTGTGGTCTGGCTCCTGCCTCTCTTCACTCTCCACCCCTACCATTCTCTGCCTCCTGGTTCTCTGCTCCAGTCTCAATGCTCTCATGCTCCACAAACAGGACAAGTCTGTGGCTGCCCCAATCCTCTGTACTTACTCTCCCTTCTACTAAATCATTATCCTCTGATCACCTTCCTCATTCTCTTACCTTGTTCAGGTCTCCAACAAATACTACCTCCTAGAAAAGCTTTCCCTGACCACCCAGTCTGGAACACTACCTCCCAGGCCACTGAGCCACTGATCGTTCCCTTTGCCCTTGGACTCCCTGTTTGTTTTTTCTCCACCACACTTCTGCTAGCTACACACACTATGTGTTTGTTCTCTGACTAGAAGGTGGACTTGGTCTATATCATCCGCTTCTCCACAGTGCTTAGGTCAGTGCCTGGCAAAGAGAAAGATCTCAATAAGCATCCTGAGCCTGAGGAATTGGCTCACTTCCTCTTAAAACCATAAGCCAGGAAAACAAGAGATAAGAAGAACTGTTTCAAAGAATAATCTGTCACATTCCCAGGGGATTCGGTCAAAAGTACAAAACTGGTAGATTCATGCACCTGGCTCCAGGCATAAATGAACCTAGGGAATATTCTAGTTTATCACATTTTCTCAGAGTTAGTGCTACAATATTTAGCAAGCTATCAAAGTAATTAATCAAAGTGTTAACCTAGTTTTACTGGGCACTTTTATTGTACTATTAGGATTCATTTTTAAAATTCAACTCCTGATTTTTTCTTTTTTTTTTTTTTTACTTTATTGAGAAACTTTTTAAACCTAAATAGGAAACAAAGGAAAAAGTAAGATTGGATATGGAAAATATGTTAATAAAAGCTTTGAATCAGGATAGTTCACACTCAGAAGAAAGGCAAAGCTCCAGATGGTGGACATGGTTGGAGATAAACACTGAATAATAAGGGGAATGTTCAATGACCCCTTACCTTCTCCCCAAAAAAGGTACAAAAATGGTGAGAGCTCCCTTCACTGACTACATTCACTCCCTAGAGGTGTAAGCTCAGAATTTCTACAACATCCCCTAGTAGTTAATCCCCTTGAGCCATCTGGAAAAGAATGGAAAGATCCTAAAAATACAGTAGGGAAATATTGACCTATATAATTTTTAAAATTATCTCAGATCTGAATAATACCTATATCCAGAGATCCACTCTTTTCTACTATGTGTTTGAAACAGCATACTATAAAGGCACCCCATCCTACCCAGCATTTTAAATAAATCAGGGTTAGTAAATAAAAAGCTCACATGTCCAAAATCAAAATATAAAGGTAATATAATTTGATCTTATTCAGTCCCCAGTACTTCATGCTTTTATGTCAAAATGAATTCTATTGTCATGCATAACTAAAAAGAACCAATTTAAAAATTATACACATTAAAATACACAGGGTGACAATATGAACTATTTATTCCATTATATAACTGTCCCCTGCTTTTCAAGATTTCAAACTAATTTCTGATTTCCCTTGTTCTGTAGCTCCTTCAGTCATAGGATGGGTCCATACATAACAAACAACTTTTCCATTTTCCATAGCAAAATCAGTAATCATCAATGCTCCTAAATTTGTTAAAACCATCCATAAAATCAGTTAACTAATCTTGAGTAGTACAGTATATGTGCATTAGTTTATTTTCTTATTTATTCTAGTTTCTGTAATTTTAATCACTAGCAGATACCCAGATTTTTAGCTATCAATCTCACCCAACATACTGATGAAAGTGAGTGCTTTTATTTTTCATGAGGGCGATTCTACCGGGGGTGTCCACCCAGTATCCCACATGGAAAGAGGTATCCGGGTGTCATCTGGATGAGCTGCTTCTTACCTCTCTTGGTTTACTGGCAATAGCAATGCTGCCATCTTTGTTGTACTTGATGGGTGCTCCCCCTTCTTGAACCAGGGTCCCATACCCTGTGCTGGTGTAAAATGCAGGAACTCCAGCCCCGCCTGCACGAATCCTCTCTGCAAGTGTGCCCTACAAATGAGCAACCAACACTCAATAAAAAGTTCACTACGCACACGTCTATCAGGGACACAGAAACATTCAGACAGGATACATGAGCACTGAATACCATATATTAGTGTGCATATTTCCCTACCCTCATGCGCTAGAAGACTAAGTAAAAGAAGTTTCTGCATCTAGGCAACAACCACTCCATTCTTAATCCATATTCAAAATGTAATTGCTTATCAGCCTAGTTATGCTTGCAGCTTCCAGACCTCCCACTTTCTCTTGGCATTCTACATATATCCAGTTTTAATATTTTTAAATTAAATTTGAAATCCAAATTATATAACTTTAGCCATACACATTTTAAAATATCTTTAAATTTTGTGTTTTACTGTGTTCTTTCACTATTGTTAGAATGTAAAGTGTTCATATTTATTTTAGAATTTATTTTAAACCATTTTCATAAGTGTTTGCTAAATGATCTAAGGAAAAATCCAAAGGTAGGCAAAGAGGATAGCATAAGGGTAAATTGGTTTTTAAAGCCAAGAGCACTTCAAGCTTCTTTTCACAGTAGAAACAGCTGCAAGCGAGGTTTCTTTGTGTCTCCTTTTGGTCATCTTCGTTCTCATGAATGACCGTCCCTCTTCAGTACCAGTGATTTCAAACATAGTTTCCCTAGGCCTCTTCCACCTGCTACTGACTTTCGACCCAGATTTCCCCTAGATCTATACTGCCCTGAACATGTCCTGACACTGAAACCCACTGGTGTACACCTGTACGTCATGTCTTCCCAGATACCTAACAGGCTAAGCAGTAGTAAGAATAGATGTACTTGTTAGGGGCAGTCTGTTCCCAATATGAGAACAATTCACTACATTAACTGGGGCCTTTAAATATTTAACCTGAAGATGAGACTAACAGTTGGAATCAAGTCATTCAAGGAGGTAGGATAAACTGGGGAAGGAGGAACTTGGGACATAACTAGAAATCTTCCTCAGAACTGGTTATCTGTTCTGTCTAATGGACATAAATGATTCTGCTTTGTGTGCCATTTAAGCTAATACATTCAAAAATGAAATCATTGAAACAATCATAACACCCCTTACTTCAAAATATTTATGTAATCCTCTCTGAATACTATTTTTCTGTCTAACTATACAAGAGCCTGAAAGTAGAATATTTTTGCAGATGATCTGCAGGTACCTCCAAGCTCACACATCATCCCACAAAGGGGTCCTAATCTCTTCCACTTCATAAGCTCTTCCCCTTTGGGCCTCCGGGCTGCGAAATAGGCTGCCAGAGTCACTGTTCATTATGTGCTATTAAGGTGAGAAGGGAGGCATCAACCTATTTTAGAGAAGGAAGGAAGATTGATTAAGGAAGTTCCTCCCCCATGTATATGTCCTCTAACAAAAAAAGGGGGTCATGCAGAAGATACTTTATCCTTTGGGTTGTGGGTCAATAGCTCCACAACCCAAAGGATAAAGTATTTCAATCTAGAATTTAAAAAGGAAAAGCATATGTACCAGACTGAACTTTGTCCCTCTTCAATGCATAAATTGAAGCTCTTGCCCTCCCAATGTGACTGCATTTGGAGATAGGGAGACAAGAGGCAATAATTAAGATTCAAAGAGTCATAAATGATCTGACAGGATTAGTGTCCTTACAAAAAGAGACACCAGAGAGCTTGCTCACACTCTTGTTCTCCTCTCTTACCTCTTCACCCATCCTGGGAGGACTCAGCAAGAAGTGAGCCATTGCAAGAAGAGAGCCCTCTTCTGGAAAAGAACTGACTGGCACCTTGACCTTGAACTCCCCAGCCTCCCAAACTAGGAGAAACTAGGAGAACTTCTAGTATTCCTGCCACCTGGTCTATGTATAGGCTGTTATAGCATCCTACACAGACTAGGAAAACACATCCTTTTTCTTTTCATAAAATTTTAAATGAAAATTGAGTCAGTACTACGTAGAGAAATGCTGTAAGTATAGCCCAATGCTGGCAGGTGAGTTTGTGTGACTATAATTCCAGGAAACCTCAGTTAGGAAGAACAGCCCCCATTCATGTTCTCTCTAGACCAGCATATACCTGATTTAATTGATGAAAAATAATTTTTAATATGCTGCTACACCACAATATAACCAACTTGGTGAAGTCACAGGTAATGAGCTCCATTTCAGAGATGAAGGCAGAACATGTCCAAGAAGAAGAGTGACAACTTGCAGACCCTACTTTACTCAAATGGCTCCAAAAAGACTGCCTTCCTCCAAGACAAATTCTTCAACGGGTTAGGAGATGAGATAGAAAACAAGTGGAAACTTGCTCTGTAAGCTGTTGTGATCGATTGCTTTGTAATAACATTAGTTCTCAGGGGACTTGGCTCTGATCTCCGCATTTACTGTGATAGCATCCGTTTCACCCTCCATGGGTTTCATCCTCCTGATGTGTCCCAGCAACCCCTCATCACTCACAAACTTCTAACTCTGTGATTCTTAGAAGCTGACTTCTAGGACTATTGAACATTTTAGCAAGTCCTTTTCTTTGCTTCTGGCACAATGTTCATTAGAGTATCCACCTTGGAATTTACCCTGCAGCACGGATATTTCTCCCAGAATTACCTCCCTCTTCAGTACACAGTGGCATAAAATATTCATCCTCTAGCAAGCAACAGATTTGACTTATAAATAAAATTCCTTAGTTTGGCAAAATAGCATCCCCTTCCATCTTGTACAAAGAAATTTTTTTCTCATTTTTATTGGTGCATTATAGTTGGACATATTGATGGGATTTGTTGTTATATATTCACACAATATAACAATATAATTTGGCAAATATCACTCCCCAGAATTTCCCTCATGCCTCCCAGGCTCTCACCCCTCAGTCCCTTTTCTCTACTGATCAACCTTTGAATTTTGGGAGATCCACTCCACCCTCATTTTCCTCTTTCCTCTCTAGCTTCCACATGTGAGAAAAACCACACAGCTCTTTACATTCTGAGTTTGACTTATTTCACTCAACCTGATAGTCTCTAGTTCCATCCATTTTCTTGCAAATGTCATAATTTCATTATTCCTTATGGCTGAATAAAACTCCATTGTGTGTATATACCACATTTTCTTTATCCATTTATTAGTTGATGGACACCTAGGCTGGATCCATAGTTTGGCTATTGTGCATTATGCTGCTGCTATAAATATAGTTATGCACATATCAATGTAGTAAGATGACTTTGATTCTTCATGGTAAATACTGAGAAATGATATAGCTGGGTCTTATGGTAATTCCATACCAAGACTTCTGGAGAGCCTCCATACTGGTTTCCCTAGTAGTTGTACTAATTTACATTTCTACCAACAGTGAAGTGTTCCTTTTTCTCCACATCCTCTCAGTTAGTATTATTCATATTCTTATACACAGACATTTTTAAGGAGAAAGAGTAAACTTTTCAATAAGTCAGCAGTGTGAAAAGATAGCAAGGGAAATCTTCTCACCTGAGGCGTCAGCTCCACTTCTAATTCACCAGATAAAAACTGCCGTTCAAATTCTGCATTTTCTCCTACATATGAAGAGACCATGCGTTTTATCTGCTTGGATCGAAGTAAAAGGCCCAAGCCAAAGTTATCAACCCTAGAAGGAAAATGAAGTAGCTTAAAATCACAGGAACGTTTGACAGAACGCTGTTACCACAGTTTTATTTTTTTAAAAAAATGGAATTTCATTTATTTGGAGAAAAGGAAATACTCTGCTAAAGGATTTCATCCAAATTGTCTATCTCCCACCAGCCAAAGAAACATGCAAGGTGGCTATTCTTTCTTGTTTTGTAGTCAAGGAAACTGAAGCTCAAAAGGTTTACACGATGCTTCCCTGCAAGACCTGGGAGACAAAGCCAATTTTTAAACCCATGTTCATCTTATAATTCTAGTCTACGTTTTGAGCTTTCCATTACCACAAAGTGATCCTGGATTGGAACCAAAGCAAATAGGTGAATTGGTTTTTGTCTTGTGTTTTGGGGTGGCAATATATAGACCATAAAGAAAGATTTGCAGGGATAGCAGCTTTCTGTGGGAGAAAGAAGAGAGGAGCATTCTTGTACATAAGAAAGAATGAATGAAACATACTCATTGAAACATGAACTCAAATTACAAGTAGCTACAAACATTTTTAGTGTTTCATCGATATTTTGCTCAAGAACATTTACATACTTGTACCTTCTTTAGTCAAATCAGCAAATTAATCACAAACAATGAAAAGATTATAGGTAGCAAGAGTAATCTTGTATCTATTATCACATATACCCAGTTTAAACTCTATTATGTTAAAATTAGAGTTCAATTCCTTCTTAGATATGGTACAGCTAGTTCGGCTACAATTTTTTTAATTAATTAGGTAAAGGTCTCCAGGTTTGTACATTTCTTTCAGTCACCTCGTGCTCCTCCCCTCAAAAATTTCAGACATACTTTAAACAACTAGTGATAGAAAAAATTTCTAAGATAACAAAGAATACTGCACCTTAAGCTATAAGATTATTTTAAGGGTAAAACGATTATATCAGTGAAAATCACAAGACACCACTACAAACATGAAATGATGGCTAAATAACACAGAAGAAATGCCAAGTGTTGGCAAGCATGTGAAACATGCTAAGGAGAATGGAAATTGATGCATCCATTTCTCCAAACTATTAGAGGTATCTATGAATATGCAACATATTCATATGGTGTGAGCCACCAATTCCACTCTTGGGTCTGTACAAACAGGACTACATACTTATTGTTCACCAAAAGACAAGATACTCAAAGTAGCACTGATCATTATGACTAAAACTGGAGCTTTCCAAATGGCCACCCATAGAGCAGATTTTTAAAACTTTACAGTTTATCCATACAATGAAACACAATGCAGTAATAAGAATAAATGCTCTATAACCACTAGCAACAATGGATGAACCTTGGACAAAATGTTGAGCAAAAGATGCCAGGCACAAAAGGATATATCATACTGCATTATTCCTTTTATATGAACTTCAAAATCAAACAAAACTGCTGGGTACAGCAGTGCACACCCGTAATCCCAGCAACTTGGGAGGCTGAGGCAGGAAGATTACCAGCCTCAGCAGCTTAGCAAAGCCGGAAGCAACTTAGCAAGACCCTGTCTCAAAATAAAAACTGCTGATGATGCGGCTCAGTGGTTAAGTGTCCCTAGGTTCAATCCCCAGTACTAAGAAAGAAAAATACTAATGCATGAGATCAGAAGAGAGGATAAAGGTTAACCTTGGTAGTGGGAGAGAAGAGCAATGCCCAGAAGGAGCAGGAAGAGGGCTTTCTAGAGAACGGGTCATATCCCATTTCTTCATTTTAGTGTTGGTTATATGGGTGGATATCTTGTAAACATTCACCTACATTAATCATACATTCACTTTTCTCTATTACTACATACTATGCTTCAAAGAGGTTTTCTTAAAAGACAGAAATGTGGACAGATGCAGCAGCACACACCTCTATTAACAGTGATTTGGGAGGCTAAGGAAGGAGCATCACTAATTGGAGGCCAGCCTGGGCAACTTAGGGAGGCCCTGCCTCAAAAATAAAAAAATAAAAAAGAGCTGGGGATATCTTAGTGGTACAGCATCCTTGGGTTCAATCTTCAGGACTAAAAACAAACGTGGAGTGGAGAGTGATGCAATGATAAAGGCCTGATATCTCCTAGAAACAGAAGTCTATACTTACTTTCCCTCCCAATTCTTTCAGTGCTTTGATGTGTTGCCTATATATCTCATTTACCTAGCAATCCCTTCATGAGTGATTACTTTGTCCTCGAGCTAGGATATCAGTTTCTGGGGCTACAACCTAGAATAAGGCCTGGACTTTCACCTTGGATAGCTCTGATGGTATAGAGGAAATAAATAAGGAAACCCATCATTACAGCAGAGGGAGATGTGCTAAGAGAAGTGTGATAAGAGCATTGAGGACTGAGAACCAACTGACGGAGGAGAAAGAAGGCAGAAAAGGCCTAACTGGAATAAGGTAGCATTTAAATGGATGGATGCAAAAAACAAATTTTGAGAGTAATGTGGATCATGGAGTCTGAGGGCAAGAGGCAGTTGGGAATTCTTTCCATGGCCATCAGGATGCTCCATGCTGTATGTGACCAGGAAATGAATGAGACTGGAGGCAGAGGCAGGGCAGGTAGGGTGGAAGAAAGGCCAGGTTAGGATGTGTCTCATGGGACTTCATCCAGAAAGACACGGAGACCCTGTGAATAATCAGAAGCAGAAGAGTAACAGGATATAGTATTAATTGAAGATATTCAGAAACAAAAGGCAGGGGGAAGAGTTAAAAGGCTTGAAATAGCCCAAACAAGCAACAACTAGTATCTGAACTAAGGTATAAGTGACTGACAGCAATGGAGGCAGAGGGGCAAATCAAGAGATATTGAGGGGGAAAGTATTCATTCATAAGACTTGTTGCCCATCCTGGTACAGATGCAGACCCACTGCAGAACACAGTGGGACAGCGGACTCGGGGAAATTAATCTAAGAGTCACTGGTGATCCACTTGTGTGACCAGCAAAGTGTTAAGTGTGGCAACTTGTGCAACAAACACTGGCACTTCTTCAACTACATTTTTTCTGCCTTCACTTCACCCTCCATCCACATACCGTTCGTGCTCCATTCCCAGATACAATGGCTCCTTTCTAATTCTTAAAATGTATTGGTTCCAAGTCTCTTAACTCCCTTTGCAGTCCAGCAGAGTCCAAGTAACCGGTAACTGTCAACCTTCTGTCAAACTTCTATTAAACAGCCTTTGAATACTGAATCTCAACCTCTCACCTTTGCCATGTATGCAAAACAATAGACATATAGTTTATTATTTATTCTCAACATGTTTCAAAAGAAAACTAAAGTCTAAATAGCAAGTATTTCCAAGAGTGTACTATGAAGATATGGCAATTCCCTGCAGGTTAATAATATTCTGTTCCACTAGAGGTCGCCAGATCACTAGATTCTCCATGTTTCTAGGCTTACCTCTCTCTGATGCTTGATCATGTACATAATACTTTCCAACTATTCTTTCCTTTCTAGTCTTTATTTCCTAACTATTCTTTCTTTAATATTCTTTTCTAACTCCTGGGTAAGACATTGGTTTTTCAGGTTGACAATTCTACGCTCCCCCAACTTCCTGTAGCCTTCCCCATCTCACATGATGGGGGCATCCCCATCCTTATAGATATGCCATAAAAAAAAGTAATAAAATGATCTCTAACTTCTCTCTCACAATCTGGCATCAAATTACCAGGAAATCCTGACTCTATCTTCAAAAATCTATCCAGAATTGAACCATTTCTCACCCTCCTCTGTGCCTAGCACCATCCCTTGCCTGGGTACCACAGTAACCTTCCCTGGTCCTGCTCCTGCCCCCTACAGTCTACTTCTGACAATGGTGGCCAATGAAAAACTTTACAAATGGTGAGTGCAGCAGCACATGGCTCTGCTCAAAGCCCAGCAGCAATGGTGCTCACTTACTCACAGTAAACATCCTAGAGACTCACAGTCTCTAGGATGGCCTGCAAGGCCCATGTGATCAGATGCCCTTTTATCTCGAACTTCACACCTCCCATGGTCCTTTCTGCTTCCTGCTCTACCTACCTCTGCTGGCCTCTCAAACAAGATAGAGCCCCTTGACTGGCCTTTCTGTTTCTTAGAAACTTTTCCCTAGAATGTCCACTTAACTCACTCCCTCTCTCCAAGTGTGCTCAAATGCCACATGTCACCTCAATGAGTCTCATCCTGGTCACCCCACTGAACACTGAACCCTGCCTCTTTACTTTCATATTCCTAATCACACTTATTCACTCTTTTTTTCATGGTATACATAACTTTCTAACATGATGGAAAATGCACTTACTTGTTATCTTGACTACCCACTGTCTGCCTCTCCCTGTCAGAATGGAAGGTGCATGAAGCAGGTGTCTTGGTCTGTTTGCTCGCTTTTGTGCCCAAGCCCCTGCAAGCACAGGCCCCACATAACGAGAACTATATAAATATTTGTGGAACATCTGTGAAATGACTCCACTTTGCTCCTCCTCACAGACTTCTCTAATAAAAAGGAAAACCACCAAGTCATCACTATTTTTTCTATTTGCCATCTGGATCCAGTTTCCAACTTCCAGGCTGCTCTGTGCTTGGACAGCTGATCTGCCCACTTCATGGACCTCCCTTGCCCTTGAATTCTGATTGGGCTCAGCCAATGGGACGCACCATCAGGATGATGGGGGAGGGTGAAAGAACAATGATGCAGTATTCACTTTAGGTCCTCTAGCTCTCTTCCTCACACATTGTAGCAAGTTGGGCAGCTCTTACATTAGGCTTTCTTACAAATACTGACTATGGCTCCTTCCCTTCATCCCTTCTAAATTAGGGCTAATGTAACTCCAGTTACTAAACTCATGGTTTTTATTACTCACATTGCTTTCCCTCGGCCTTAACCATTCCTTTAAAAAGGGTCCCTTTAAAGCAACCTGGATGCCTGTCAACAGATGAACGCATCAAGAAAATGTGACATATATACACAATGGACTTTTCTCAGCCACAGAGGAGAATGAAATCATGAAATCATGGCATTTTCTGGTAAATAGATGCAAATGGAGAACATTATGCTAAGTGAAATAATACAGACTCAGAAAATCAAGGGTCAAATGATTTCTTTCATATGTGGAAGATGGAGCAAAATAAGGGGAAAAGGGTTGATAGGGAGGAGATCATAAAGATATGGGAAAGATCAGTGGAGTAGGAAAAGGAGAGTGAGGGGGGAAGAAAGGTAAATAGGAAAAAATATGGAATGAATTTATCAAAATTATGTCATATCATATATAAAGGTACCAAAGGAAATTTCACCCATATGGATATGTAGAAGAAAGCAAGTTTAGTAGAGAAGGGAGAATAGGGGGAGGGAGGAAGGAAGGAAAAAGAGGAGGGTGAAGATTAAACTCAAATTCCTCACGTATGATTTTGTCAAAATGAACCCAAAGGCTATGTATGATTATACTACTCTAATAAATATAATAGAAAAGAAGGGGTCCATTTGGTAAACTCCTCGATTACCCAGCATTGAGAGTACTAATAATCTTATTTGGAGCCCTGACTAATAAAGTCATAACCATAAAATAATATATTTACATAGATCTGGTCCATCTGCTTTCGATAGTTTTAAATTTCTAAAACCCCTCCAAGACTACACGTCCATCCTAGAAACCATAAAATACTTGGTCATTTATTGACCGGGGAATTTTTCTGACTATTCTTTCATACCTCTATTTTGGCTTTTCAACACATTACATATTTGAATTGGCTCTATTTAAAGATGACCTCTGTGTACTTGTTGATCTTGGCTCTGGGGAACACTGTGGATTTGGCCTTAGCCTTGTTTTCAGATGCATAGCAATCAAGTGGTGCCTGAGATGCTTAGCCTATGTGACCACTGGACCAGATAAAAAGTCAGTCTCCGTGACTTGAAAAGTGCTGCTGAACAGCAGCGCACAACGAGAGTGCGTATGACCTGCCACATACTTCCCACTTTACAAGTCCAGCGAACACCTGTCAAATGCTGAAGATAACAAATGAGGAAGGCACGTCCCTTTCCTTTAAGAACTCACAACATAAAAAGAAAAGTCTAATGTGATCTTTGGCAAATAAGGACTACTGTTTCTGTTCACAAGAGCATGTCACAGCTCTTTGACACTAAAGATAATGCTGATGACTTTCAAATAAATTATGCTGTCTACCTTCAGTAGCTAGAATTTTTCTAGAATATCTAAAAAGAAAGATTTGTTTCCCTGTAGCACAATAAACTTATGTTTCAAACATTTTAGTGGTTAAAAGAAGTTGGGGCTGCGGCAGTGGCTCAACAGTTTCAGTGCTTGCCTGGCACATGTGCAGACTTGGGTTTGAACCCCAGCACCATGTACATGACGAAGTCTCACAGCAATGAAGGCCACGTGAAAAAATTAAATTAAATTGTTTCTCTCTTTCTCTCTCTCTCTCACTGTCCCTCTCTCTCTTTAAAAAAAAAAAAAAAGAAGTCTGAAGCAAATAATTCATTAAAAAGATATACTAATGTAAAACAAAAAGATTACATGGAATAAATCAATGTTCTGCAAATAACATTTATTTTCTGAATTTGAAATTTAATTTACTGGATTTTCATTTTCTGAAATTTCATTAATTGGTAATCTTTATCAGAATAAAACTCCACTGAAAATAAAGTCGCAACCATTTACCAAAGTGGTTTTCTCTTGTTTACTTTTCACTTTGCACACATTGAAATTTCAAATATCCAACATGTTTACTCTGATAACATCAGAAGTATTCAAAGAAAAGGCTATATTTGAATATAAGGTAAATTTATGTCATGGTTTAATGGGACAAGAGAGCTAAAGCAAAGAAGTTCAAGTACATAATTATAGGAAGTAGTCCTTCTCACACAAAAGAAAAAGAATCTTAGAGAATGCTCATAATCATCCAAGGTGGCCTATTAAGTCCTTCAGAGCTGCAGCTGCATCAACAAAAAGGAAAGAGGGCACAGCAAAGGGGCCACAGCCTTTATTGCTAGGTTCAAAGTCATTGGTATAGAACTAGAAATTTTATTTAGAGAGAAAGACAGCTCACTGGGCCCTTGAAAAAACAAACAACAAAAACACAACTCCTGACCCTGACTAGTATAGAACTAAATACAAGTAATCACAAGGACAGGTACATAAATATTATCAGATAGTAGTGTTTCGCCTTCCTTAGGCAAGGAGGGCTGCACTGGAGTCATGTACGCCACACCCTTCCTGAACTACAGTCTGAAAAAATATTGTGATGAGAAATAAGCAAGTCTAAAATAACACACTGATTCCCATTGGCCCTGTGACTTACTTAGTTGATATGTAGTTTATCGTGAACTTTGGGTTCACACTGGCTTGCAACTCAAAATCCTTCAAAAATCAATGAAAGGGACATTCCCAATTTTCCCTACCTTTTTAATCAACCCATATCAAAGTATCAGGTCAACTAAGTGATCCTAAAGAAGGAATTGTCTCATCAAGGATAACAGTTAATACTTCAAACCAAGGTAAACGGTATCATAGGACAAATCTCACTGTTTACAAAAACTAACAAAAACAGAAAATCAGGAAGCCTGAGATTGGGAAAGACTTCCAATTCAGGCAGATCCTTCTATAAGTGAGCACTTTACAGCACTTTACTAATTCTAATTCCACATTCTCTCCATTTACCCAACAATCCGAACTGTGTCACTGGTTCTCCAGCAAAGCACTGTTTACTGTGCATCAGTTATCTGACTGCACTGGTCAAAGCAAGGCCTCAGTTCTGCAGGTCTCTAGGATTGAACCACTCCTAATTAAGAGAATCAACTGCCAGTGAGGGTTTGTGTTCTGAACCTAGTTTGCATCAAGAACTTACAGCTATGCACCAACAGACAGCATATACCAGGGTGGTTCTACAAGGTTACATCATCTAGTAACCTCACAGGCATCTTAGTTTGTATAGGAACATCCTATTATTCCCACACAACGGCAAAATTACTGACCAATATTTCTCAGAACATCCCTGTTAAGCAATGCAGGCCTATATATTAATCTGCAGCATCCCTTGTAAACATGGAGGTATCTGGAAAAACCAACCAGTATTGATAAACAAAAGTATGGGTGGGGGCTGGATCGGGGGCTCAGCAGTTATGGCACTTGCCTGCAGGCATGAGTTCGAAAGTTTGAACCCCAGCACCACGTATACAATGAAATCCACATGAAAAACTAAATAAAACTGATTCTCCCTCCCTCTCTCTCTCTCTCTGTATCTCTCATTGTCCTCTCTTTAAAAAAAAAAAAGTACATGTGGATTAGGGATGCAGTTTAGAGGTAGCATGCAAAATGTGATGGGTTCAATCCCCAATACTGAGAAAAAAAATAAACAAAAAAAAAGAGGAAAACTATTTGTAATAAATATAAGATCAAAAAGCATGGGGGTGTCTAAGAAATATAAAATAATCATGAACAAGTTACTTCTCTATTTGCAAAGGAGTTTCCTGTGATCCAGGAGGGAACTGAACAGATGATCTCTACAACCCTATTCTGCTCAGACATGCTACCACTCAGATTCACAGGCGAAGCCTAGCAGGGAATATTAGACTACTGTGAGCAACAAGGTCAGTATATGACTCCTACCAAGTAGGTACTATTTAGTATTCCAAGAAAGGGCAAACATCAGGGAAGACCATAGGCTCTGTAATTGGGCAGTGCTACTTGGAGAATATATAGTTTCAATGAAACCTGAAAAGCAGAGCAATGTGGACAGGCAGGGAAAAGGAAAGAGAGTCTTCCGGACAAAATTGCATTAAAAAACTCAGAAAAAGAACAATTAGAACAAATGTAGCATCAGTCTTATTTCCCAAATAATCTGTGTTATTTGTTCTTAAGTACATTTATAATAATAGGCTAAGTTGCCAATTTGGCTGCTTTTAATTTTTTAAATACTTTCTTTCATTGTTGAAAGAGAGGTGATGATTTACTATTTTGTATTCAAATAAATATTTTTAACAGCTAAATGTACCTGAATGAGCACAACTCTATTAAAATTATGTTTTTTTTATTGACCATTTTGAAATGCCTTAAATGCTGGCTGCATATCCTCCATCTTGCATGAAGACCAGCAACATTTTTATAATTAAGATATTCTTTCATATATCATCTGGAATAATGGTATAGTCAAAAGAAATACCTTAAACCAATTTCAAATTGATGTCTGCCCTGCTTTATAAATAATGATACAATTACCAAGTATATAAAACACGATATTTAAATTCTGATGTGCAAAAGTCAATATGATAAAATATATTATAATATTAACAACATATTTTAAATTTAGAAAAAAGCACACCAGATTAAGATAGAAAAATCTCAACTCATATATTTATACTTATGATTATGAAGGATGGTACGAAAAATATATGAATCAATGTAACCTCCACTCCTGACCTTGTTAACCACTGTCTTTTGATGCTCATACTGCTCATTGAACAGAATTTTTATTTCTCTGACAAACCCCATCTGAATACTATTAAGAATAAATGTCAATTTGGACACTAAAAAAACAAATAAATAAATAGTAGATACTATTAAGAACTGCCATTTCTTTCATGTCAATTTTTTTAAATGCATACTTACCCTGCATTATTGCTGACTGCAGTTAGCCCTTTTACTCCAGTCTTTAATAAAGCTCCTATAAGATTCTCTGGAATTCCACAGAGCCCAAAACCTATAATTAGCCCAAAAGTAAATAATTTGTGAAGAGGGTAGTGTTCTTTCAAAGAAATGTGTGTTATTCTTATTAACGAAAAAAAGAAAAAATACAAAGAACATTATTAGATCTACTAAGCAAAATACACAAATATAACACGAATCAAGGGTCACATAACTGAATTCAAATGTTTTGCCCCATTATACAGAAACAGACACCACTGTCAAATCTTTGACTCACATGTTAAAGCCAAATCTAACCAGTTTATATATTACATGTCAATGATTGTCTTACTTTATAATTCAACCCTTAGACAATTATTTCTTGAAACAAGTCTGCTTTACATGCCTGAGTAGATTTTACAAAATTGGAAGCCTAAGCTTATAACTTTTCATGTCTTTATATCTTCCACAATTCTTTGAAATAGGATTGGATTTAAAACAGACATTCAGGGCAGTGGCTCAGCAGCTATGGCACTTGCCTGGCATGCACAAAGATGAGGGTTCAAACCCCAGCACTGCATACACAATGAAGTGTTGGAGCAATGAAGGCCACATGAAAAACTAAATAAAATTGATTCTCTCTTTCTCTCTCTCTCTCTCACTGTCCCTCTCTTTATTAAAAAAAAAGAAAAAAAGAAAAAAAAGAAAAAAGAAAAAAACCGACATCACAATGATTTTCCAGTTGAATGAATGAATAGAGAAAGGCCCTTATATAAACCTTGATCTCATTTTTAAGAATCAGGACGCAAGCTTAATAAGAGTGGTTCTAAATGACATTCCAAACAAAAAGAAACAACAGAGCATGGAGAGTCTCAACAGCAGACAGATGTAGATGTGCACAAAATAAGGAGTAAGAAGAGGAGAAGCTAGAGAAAGTCAGTAAAGATTGATGCAAATATTTCAGCTAAACAGAATTCCCAAGGATTCAGGGATTCCTCAAAGCTCTGAAGTGGGAATGAGACATCAACACTTTGAAGCTCCAGCTTTTAACAATAACTGGGGGAAGAAAACCATAAAAGGAAAGAAGAAATAAAATATGACGTGTTAAACCCTGCTAAACTTTCAGGATGAGACCTTGTAATAGTAAAATAAATAGCATAATGTGTACTAATAAAAATAGTGGATAATCAATAACTAAAAAACAAGATACCTGGCACCTCTTATCTACACAGCTTTCACACTCACTTTCCTGCATCACTAGAAATATGAGGAATAATTACCATGAAAAGGAAAACAGAGGTATTACTCACCACCAACCAGAACCGTTGCCCCATCAGGGATGTCTTTTACAGCTTCGACTGGATCTGTATAAAATTTGGTATGTCGATGACCACTGATAGAGAAGTAGCAAACACTTCCCTGAAACACACACATACAAAAAAAAAAATTTTTTTGAGTGAATAATCTTTTGGAAATACATCTTTACTTCCATCTATAGCAATTTATTTCATTTTTAGATAAACAATGAGATATTTAACATTGTATATAATATATACAAAATATATACATTTTCACTTGTCAATTAAAAATACCACAGAGTTGAGCCCCTGGTCCAGTCTTAGGTGCCAGAGAATGCCTACCAAAGGGACAAATAAAGAACCACACGTGGACTGACTCATCTCCCCACTGGGCTAGTTCATGGATGTTGCAGAAAAATGTCCAAGTATTTCCTAAATGGAAAGCTAGTCACCTTTACACAACGTACTACTTCATTCTGCTATGGTTTGAAATGGTCTGTTACGGGCTGGAGCAGTGGCTCAGCGGTTATGGTGCTTGCCCAGCATGTGTGAGTACACGAGTTCAAAGCCCACCACCATATACACAACAATGTCTTGGAACAATGAAAGTCATATGAAAAACTAAATAAAAATTGTTTCTCTCTCTCTCTCTCTCTGTCCCTCTCTCTTTAAAAAAAGAAAAAAGAAATGGTCTGTTACCTCCAAAAATCATGCTGAGATTTGGTTCCCAATGTAACAGTGTTGAGAGGTGATGGGAAATTTAAGAGGTGTTTGGCTCCTCATGAAGAGATGAATGCTGCTCTTGAGGAGGGGGCAGTTCTCACAGGTGTGAGCTCTTGCCCTCATGGGACTGGATTAGTCACGCAAGAGCAGACTGTTACAAAGCAAGGTTGCCCTTGCTTTTGACTCTTCTGCACGCACCTGCTTGCTATTCCACTTCTCCACTTGATGTTGCAACACAGGGCCCTCACCAGATGGGGCCCCCCAATCGTGGACTTCCATTTGCCAGAATAGTGAGCTAAGTAAACTTATTTCCTTTATAAATTAACCAGTCGGGGGTATTTTGTTATAGAAAAAGAAAACAGGCTAACACAGGTCCCAAATGAGTCATTTGTGAGCATTCATGCACAATCAATTGTACACTGTTTTTTTTCTTTATATGCCTTGTATGATATGGACAAGAGATATGAAAAGACAGATTCTGTGGCAACCAATCACTCATACTCAACATTACCCCTCCTGTGCTCTCATGATATATCAACCTGGAAAGAGAGGAAGTAGGAGGTCTAACGTCTGAATCCTGATGTCTGCCACTTTGACAAGCCCACCTCTACCCGAGGTAAAAGTGACTATCATGCATTTCTTGCTCTAAAACCAATTTTATGAAAAGTAGCAATTAGCACAAAAGACTATTAAAGAGAATTATACTGAGAGAAAGTCAAATGAGAGAAAATGGTAGATGACACCCACGACTTCTGTCCCTGTGAACCTCCTTTTCAGCCAAGGTCAGGTGAGGAGAGTGTATACGCTGGCATGCTTCCCAGACCCTGGAACATGCACAGCAGAGACAGAAAGGCACGGGCTGGAGTCATAAAGAGCTTTTTTCTTTTTCCTGGCCACAAGCAGCATGGATTCATTTCTTCAATACACACACACACTAACTACACTTTTGGTCTTAGAAATTAAAACTTTGATAGAGTGAATAAATAAGCTATAGATTGACTCCAAAATAAAGCTGAGGCTATCTCCCAGGGGAACAAAATAGAAAAAGAAAAATACAGAGATATCTAATCCAATCAACTGATTTTACAGGTCAAGTTTCTGAACCCTAGAAAGATCTTGCAGCTTACCCAAAGCTATGCTCAAGCAAAACCGGATTAGAGCTTGGACCTGCTATTACAGGGTCCTTCTACCAAGTGCTGCTCATTTCTGTTTTCTGAAAGCCTTCTTTGTATTCTACTTCTACTTATTTCTACACAACAAATCTTTACAAGTGTCCTATTTTCTCATACATAGCTCCTCTATCATTATCTCTACCTAAGAGTGAATAGTCCAGGGCTTAGCAGGAGGGGCAAGAAAACAAAGGAATCTGTCAACCCTCAAAAGGTCTGGGAAGTGAACTCCGTTTCATGAATCCCTCAGAGTAAGATGGAAGAAAATTCATTTCCCCCATCCACCAGAGACGCTTTTCAGATTCACCAATGGAAGCAAAAACCATAACCATAGACCTATCAACAATCCTATTCCTTTGTTTCAGCTGAGATTCAGTGTATTCATGACAGTCAGAAATTACTCAGCAGCTTGTCTCACTGTCCCCACCTAAAAAAGCCCAGAATTATTTTAGAAAAGATATAAGTTGGGCTGGAAATGTAGCTACTGGTTGAGCACTTGTCTAGCATGCTCTAGGTCCTGGGTTCCACCCCCCCACATCCGAATAAAAAAGAGAAGGAAAGGAACAGAATGGTACGTTTATGCACATAACGAACAGTGAAAAGACTGACGAGTGTCCAGGGACTGTGAGGAGACTCAAGACCCTCTAAGGCACTTAGTCAAGCTTGTTTCATTATTTGTTCAGTTAACAATATTTGTTGACATTTGTTACAAGTCATCTTGACATTTGATTATCTATTTACTATTTAGTGAGAAATCAACTTTTACTACAACGGTTTTTGTTCTCAGAAAAACTAAGCACCTAAGCTGGGCACAGTAGTGCATACCTGTAATTCTAGCAACTCAGGAGGCCGAGGCAGGAGGATTGCAAGGTCGAGGCTAGCCTCAGTATCTAACCAAGGCCCTAAGCAACTTAGTGACACCCTGTTTTAAAATCGAAAATTAAAAGGACTGGTGATGTGGCTCAGTGGTTAAGTGCTCCTGAGTTCAAAAAAAAAAAAAAAAACCACCACAAACCACCTAGTTTGAGTGACATGGCAATTATTTTTCATTTTCCTTCATTTTTTCTATATTTTAATTTTCAGTGCATTATTGTTATACATAATATTGGGGTTCACTTTGACACATAGTCGTCGGTCCTTCCTCTTTCCATCCCCTCTTCCCTCCCCCTTTTCCCTTTTCTGTACACAACAGGTTGAGGCATTTTCCACTGGGACTACAATTTCAAATTGACAGTAATTTTCTCTGAGCACACAGAAAACGCCAATAGACTTTTTCCTTGTATTGTGTGGTTGTAAATATCAATTGCCATTCTAACTACTGCTTGTTTATGTGGATCAGTGTTTTTTCTAATTGATTTTAATTTTTCCTGTCTCTTAGGTTGTCTCACTTTCACTATACTATAGCTAAATATTTTGCTTTTAATTTGTGGATTTCTTCAGTGCTGTGGATCAAATTCAGGGCCTTGCGCGTGCTAGACAAGTGTTCTGAGCTGCATCCACAGATCTTGATTTTATTTATTTTTTTAATTTTGCATCAGATTTATTCGAGGTTTCAATAGATTCATGCCTTAGATCAACTTTGAAAAATGCTGTTATCGTCTTCCTTTTTATTTTTGTTTTTAATTACACATAACATTAGGATATATTTTGACATAATGACAAAAATGTGGAATTTAATTTGCTCTAATTCAGTTCCCAGAACTTCCCCCCTGCCCTTCTCCTCCATCCCTACTCCCTCCCTCTACTCGATGGATCTTTCCGTAATTTATTTACATATTTTAATTAGCATCTTGTGGACATACTTGTTGCTGAGATTCACTCAACATCAATGTATGTACATACAAAAGTTTGGTCAGATTCATTCTACTGTTCTTCCCTTATCCCACTCCTTCCTCCCCTCAATCCCCTTGTCTACTCTTCCCTCTATTTTGATAGCATTCCCTCTCCTGGTTTTTCCTCCTTTCTCTCTCTTCCTCCCTCCCCCATTATTTTGTACTAGCATCCATGTATCAGAGAAAACATTGACCCTTTAACTTTTTGGAAATAACTTTACCATGATGGTCTCCAGTTCCATCCATTTACTGGCAAATGCCATAATTTCATTCTTCTTCGTGGCAGAATAATACTCCATTGTGTATATATACCACATTTTCTTTATCCATTCATCTATTGAAGGGTGCCTAGTTTGGTTCCATAGATTGACTGCTATGAGTTGTGCTGCTATAAACATTGATGGGCTTTATTCCTATGGTATGCTAATTTAAAATCTTTTGGATATATACCAAGGAGTGGGATAGCTGGGTCACATGGTGGTTCCATTCCTTGATTGATTGATTTCACTGGGGATTGAATCCAGGAGAGATGAACTATTGAGCTGCATCCCCAACCCTTTTTATTTTTTATTTTGACAGAGGGTCTCACTAAGATGTTTAAGGCCTCCACAGGTAGCTGAGGCTGGCTTTGAACTTGCGATCCTCCCACATCAGCCTCCCAAGTTGCCATCATGCTGGGCTCAACCTTACTGTTTTGAGAAATTTTCATATTGCTTTCCAGAATAGTTGCACTAATTTGTGATCCCACCAACAATGTGTATGTGTACCTTTTTCCAAACAGTCTCACCAACATTTATGAAATTTGACCCCTCTCACTCTGCAAAAAAGTCAACTCAAAGTGGATCAAAGAACTGGGAATTAGACTAGACACTCGGCACCTGCTCGAATAAAATATAAGTTTAACACTCCAGAATGTCAGCACAGGAACCAACTTATTAACTATATTTCTAAATCACATGAAATAAGAAATCAATAAGTGGGATGGCATCAAACTAAAAAGTTTTTTCCCAGCCAAAGAATAATTAAACACATGACAAAAGAGCCTACAGAATGGGAAAAGATCTTTACCTCTTGCTCCTCAGGGCATTAATATTCAGAATACACAGAACTCAAAAACTTGATACCAAAAAACAAAACCTAATTATTAAAATGGGCAAAATAACGAAACTGACAATTCTCAACAGAAGAAATACAAATGGCCAACAAATACATGAAAAAAAACGTTCAACATCTCCAGCAACTAGGGAAATGATGGTCTCCGGTTCCACCCATTGAAATTTCACCTCACTCCTGTCAGAATGGCAATGATTATCAAGAATACAAATTACTTTTTTTTTGAGAGGCTAAGGCAGAGACTGAGTGAAGTAACAATATATACAGAAGTTCTGTGCCTGGAGCAGGTAAGATACCTAGGTGTTTGAATCCTTTGGCGAATGTCACCTTTTCTCCATTCCCCACCAAGGCAGGAAGATGAACTTGTCATTTATTGTGGTTTAATCTAATTTTTAATCTCATTGCTCTGCCCTACGCACATGCATGCATCACTGAATTTGCAGACATATTTTTGATGTGACCCATAACACAGTAAATTAATCCATGAGGTCTTTGTTAAGCATTTTTTTAAAAAGAAAACAGATCCTGGCATCAAGATTACTTTAACTTCCTCCCCTCCCCTCCCCTCTCCTCTCCTCTCATGTCCTTTCTCTGCAGAAGGGGTCTGGCTGTTGTTGCCCAGGCTGGTGATCTGGAACTCCTGGGCTCAAGCAATCCTTCCACATCAGCCTCCAGAGTAACTGGGACCACAAGTGTGTGCCTCTGGCCCCAGGAATATGTTCATTTTATTTTCAATCAAGTCTGGAAGTCTGGATATTCAGAGATTGCCAGGCCAGACAGCTGTGAGAATGCCGGCTGTGGAGCAAAGAGGAAGCAGGAGGCCTGCGTTGGGTGTGCCACCGAGGATCTTGAAGGCCCAAAGCCTAGAAATCTGCTTAGAGCAGCTCCTTGGAGGAAGGTTTCCTCCCTTGCTCCCGTTCTCCACCCACACTGCCTGTTTCTGGCAATAAAGAAAAATCCAGTTGTTGCCAACACCTTCTAAATTAGGCATCAGGGAATAAGTGTGTTTGTGATAACATCTACCTTTTTTTCTTTTCTTATCTTAGGTGACCAAATTCAAAGAACAGCTTTAAGCTCCTTCTAAACCAAGCTGTCCCTCCTGGGATATTTTACATACAAACAGAATGATGTACCAGCTGCTACCAAAACAAATAAACAGCCTTCAACTTTGCAGAGACTACCCAAAAGAAGGAAGAGGAATGAAATGCAGTTTTGACATCTATTTATTCTGGAGACAATATTTTTCACCCAGGTCTTTTTATCCTCACCTAACATATTTCCTTTTGCTTTCCCACTCTGCTGCCTGCAGCAGAATTCCATGTGATTGTGGGTACTAGTTTCTGTTCTTACAGTTGAAGGAGGGAAATAACGATGATTGAGTAGTGCAGTTCAGAAGAAATAATCAAAATTTTTACAGTGAAAAAAGTTTTGCATAATCTATTTCTCCTTTGAACATCATCCCCACCTTCACCCTAGATCATTTTCTTCAAATACTTACAATTAACTTTTGAATCCTATTCTACAATAGAGCCTAAATTTCACCTAGTCATCAGGGCTTCCTAATCCATAATCTCCTTCCTTTCCAACCACTTCTATCATTATCTTTCTCATTTTAATGTCTCTTCTTCCAGTCCTTCAGCACTCTAGAACTTGGTGAAAATGCACTTTTTTCTTTTTTTGGCTGATCTCTCAGTGACGATACACAAAGCATACTACTTTTCAAATAAATATTATTTATGATACACCCAGGTGATACTAACCTTGGTGATGTTTACACCTTATTGTTTAATAAGTTGTGACACGTTTTAATAAGTCCAGAAAGATTGATATGGACCACTTCAGCATCAAAGTTGGTTAAGCACAAGTAGGGTTAGGGTTAGAGTTGGGGTTAGAGAACCAAGTTAGAAGGAAAGGGCAGTTCTACATGGGTGGATACGCACACGTAAAGGCTTACCAGGAGAATGGCATCACTTCCAAGAGAAGGTACTGTGGGTTAAATGCAACGAGGGAATCCCAAAACCTACTAAATTTGAAAGTCTGAAGAAGGGCATGGAAAATTGTTTTATAAAGGTTATGGGACATTTTGAAGCATGCTCGAATTTCAGAGACAATGCACTTGCCTACCACTGTTATTAAAAAAAAAATTTAAACTATCTCATTGTACCTGTTAAACTTAGCCGAAGAACTCTCAAGGTTAATAGTTAAGTTGCTTGCAGGATTCTCTCATCCATGCATTAAACATGTGTTAAATGTCTGGATGGTTTTTGTTTGTTTGCATAGCAGTGTGTAATGTTGTGGGAAACAGAGGATAAGACACACAATATGGTCCCAAAGTTAAAACAAGTACATGGGTGTTACAGTTTAACAGAAGTGGGAAGTGGGAATTTAGATGCTAAATAAGCAGTAAAGGCCTTTATGCCATTAGCTGAGGTAATACTCTGGAAAGCAGGAGTTGGACCTAATCATAACAGAAAGGTGAAAGTTTGAATTCTGATATGAAATTTTAATGAGGTACAGCTAAACCCAAAATTGTAGGTCATCCAGCCAAAAGAGGTTTGCCGCGTTTGGGAAATGGTTTAATAATTACACTCAAGGTGGGAAAGACTGGAGGTGAGTAAAGAATAGACAAACAAGTGACTGCCAAAAAAAGGAATGGTATTGACCTTGGTCCAAGGGTATCCCCATGTCCTGGATTTGCATCAGCTTTAGCACCAGTACTAAGACGTTTGAAGGTCAAGTTGCCTTTTAAGTAATGCTCTATATATCCAAAGCTATGTGCAATTACCAAAATGTCTCCTAAGAGGAATTCAATGATCCACTACAGTTCTGAATCATTCCTTCTTACAGAAGATTAGTTCTCAATTCTCTCAGATTGGATGTAGGAAAGGGAAAAATAATAGGGTGGACCAGGAGTTCTGAGCATGCAGGATGCTCACACACCATGTGCAAGGCAAATACTACTGTAAAACTCAGCTACTATTCAATATGTTATTAATGAAAACTTTTCGTTTTCCCGTTCCAGGAAAAAGTCCCTGAGTTACTGAAGTGCCCAAGGAAAAGGTGACCCTCCTGGACCTGGTGTTCTGGTCCAGTAATTGGATCCTAGGACTCCAGACAGGAATCCCACATGGGCTTACAGGAGGGACAGCGCATAGGGCAAAACCACACATCAACCAAGTCCACTGGGAAAGTGTCTCCGGATGGGTAGTTAATTGCCAGTAAGGGTTGATGCTTTCAAAGGGCTCTGAAAGGAAAGAGTTCATAACCCAGAATCCAAAAACCACCAGAGAAGTGGCATCCGCGCCCGCAGATAGTACCCGAGGTGAGGAAGCCAGACCTCAAAGGGCTTCGCGGCTTGGCCGGCTAGAAGCCCCAGCAAGCGCTCCATTCCGGGTTTCCTTTTCCACCGCTGCGATGCGGCACAGCCATATAGGGAAGGCGGGATGGGGAGCAGCATTCCACCCCCGCCGCGCCCAGCATCCGCCCACTTGGCAGTGAACTCGCGCCAGCCGTGGTTAACCCGGTCCCGGTTCTGGGCCTCCAGAAGTGCCTATGCCCCGAGATGATCCCCGAGATGGACCACAGACCTACCCCTGGTGCCCTCGCCCCTTCCCTGCTTTAAATTGGCGCCCTGCTCGCCCGGTTGCAGCGTGGTTGAGACGCGTGCCCGTGGGGACACGAGCGAGCCCCGAAGGGCGCGGCGGCGCTGTCCTCCCGCCCTTTCTCAGCCTCTCCGCGCGCAGCTTCGCCTCGTCTCCCCCATCAGGGAAGCGGATGCAGAACCAAGCAGCGGCGGCAGTCCCTAGAGGCGGCGATGGCAGAAACCCATCTGTGCCCCGGGCACCGCACAGCAAATGCCAGTTCCGGGGCTGGAGGGTGGGGATGGGCAGAGGAGAAATCGCGGGCACCGCTTTTGTCCGCGTCCTTCCCGCGCGTGGCCTTCCTCTTCGCCGGCAATTTACCTTGGACCAGGCGCCCCGGGAGCTGCGGGCGGAGGCGCAGAGCCGTAGCCCGGAGGAGAGGAGTTTGAGAGCCGCCATCTTCGGGGCCGGCTGCGGGAGGACTGGCGGGCTGGAGCGCGCGTGTGAGTGCAAGTGCTGGTTGCCGGGCCGCCGCGGCGTCAGCGGGAAAGTAGAAGGGAAGGTGCGCGGGGGGCGGGCAGGAGGCTCGACAGCGCGTCGGTGACGTCCTCGGGGCCTCCCGCGCGTCGCCGCCCCTTGCACCCTGCAGACTTAAGACGCGAGGCTGGGTGGGGCCCGCGGCCGGGAGCGGAGACTGGGCTGGCCCGCGTGCGTCGCGGGGCAGGCCCGGGGTCCCAGCGCGTTCGAGGCAGCTGTGTTCAGGTGCTGCTGTCCCTGGATCCACCCTTTAGCTTTGAGCGGGCGCTGCCTTCCAGTGGGTCCAGGATGAGATGAGCCTTGGCCCAGGGTTTTGGCTCTCGGGACAGAAAGGTCTCCAGATGTGATGCTTTCATTTCCAAGTCAGTGTCTGGCAAGTGTGTGGGCTACAAAGGGGCAGTCCACTTAAAGCTACTCAACCGCCTGGATGAGTTCCCATTTTAATATTTCTCAGCCCCTTTTCACCACAAATTGCCTTGGCTTGTATAGAATAAATTTGCCCTGAAAAGTTACCACTAGATGTCATGAGATGTGACCAGGCAGACCTACCTTCAGAAGGACAAGATGAGAACTGGAACCTTGTACCTTAATATCCAAGCCTGCATGTTTTAGGATCTTTCTGGCAGTGGAGTCCTAGCAACCCCAGAGATACAGAGCAGATGCAGAAATAGAGGTGTGTGTCCCTTCGCCGTATTACATAACTCTCCTAAACCTCCACATCCTCAGGTGCAAATTCCGATTGCTTTATAATACTCAGACTGTCATAGGTTTATGAGATCATTCATTCAAAGCTTCTGGTACATTGTGAACACAAAGGAAATAGCAGGCGTCATACTAAATTTAAACTAGTTAACAGTGGTTGATGGGCATGACACATAGGTACTCCCCAAGCCTTATCTTTTGACCAACTTCTTAAGGACGTGAACCAAATCTAATTTCTTCAAAACTATCTATTCCTATGCACGTAGCAGAGGGAAAGACCAGGTGGAATATCAGTAAACATTTTATTGGATTAAAGGCTGACCAAATCCTGGGAATATGACTGTTAATTTTGAGCCAATGCAAACACACAAGAAAATTAAGTGAAACCATCTTCCTTAGGAGGTACAGTAAGGTAATAAACAATAAATAGTCCAGTTTAAAATTAGAATGTGTCCATAAAAGCTTTTACCCTGCTATTCTCTTAACTATAAACTTTTTCCTTGTGAATATTATGATTTTGATCAAAATCAGCCTGGCAATGAAACACCAATCTAAATTCTCCAATTTCATAGGAGAAATTAACTTAGTAATGCTGGGTATTTCAACACATTTTTAATGAGTTGGATTAAAAGGAAATTCAAGAATTAGAACTGAAGTCTCATAACTAGTCAAATGCAGCGTATAACAATTGTAATGCAGTTTACGGAATGTGAAAAGGCTAACCTTCCAAATGAGTCTGCTTTTCCAATTTTTTCCCTTGCACGGGAACATGAAATGGAAAAAAAAAAAGGCATTGGCAACTTTGTCCACCATCATATGACTCGTTCTTGGCTGGTCTCACTCCATTTCTCCTGGCTGAGGAAGACACATATTTTAAATCTTGTGTTCTGTGTAACTAAGTCTCCTGAGAAAATCAGCCTCATTACTGTATGGTCCAAACACACTGGGATATATTTTTTTTATGACTTTATGGTTTCATTTTCTATTTTTTCAATAGTTTGTCTTCAAACCGAACAAATTATTTAAAAAATCCTGTATACAAATTTCCCTCCTAGTTCCACATAAGCCATTTCAATTTTAATTTGTGTGTAAAATCCTTCTCCTTCTAAGTCTGACCAGTAACTGCATTGCCCCCTTACTTGGAAAGCCAGTTTGTGGTGAACATAACGTATTCTGCAAAATTTTATTTGTGGAATCTTGCAGGACCTAGCTTCTACACTCTTAAAAATGGGGAGGATTGCATTCAAAACCTTGAAACAAAAGGTTTGTTCCCAGACAGACAATAAGGAAATGAGGAAAGTTTATTTTGTATTATATTATAGCGTCTATATATGTGTATGGCACCTTTTTATCAGATGAATGCGAACAATGTGTCACTTAGATTGTAAATAATTTTCTGCTTCAGAGATTTCATTTTAATTCTAAAATATGATGCATTAGCATTTCTCATTAATGAAAGATAGGAATCTTGCCATCATAGTTATTCCTCCAGTGATAATCAGGAGCATATGAAGACTTGTTTTTCAAATGTTGTTTGACTGGCTTAACAAGTAATAGGAGTTTTTCATCTAGGTCCTTTGAATCAGATACAAAAATTCATCCACGCTTCGTTTTATACAATGATCCATGGAAAACAAATTACTTGAAATAATTTTCCTCCAATAGCTTTGAAAGACATAAATCTGAAGTTTTACATAAATCTGTAAACCTAAGTATTGTTTTGTATGCAAATTACTCCTTAATTTGCCTATTTTGTGAGCTTGTTATTTTCATGAACGCTTTATTTATTTATTTTTTTAAAGATAGAAATAACTTTATTTAGTTTTTCACATGGCGTTAGTTGCTCCAACACTCAGTTGTGTACGTGGTGCTGGGATTTGAACCTGGGTCCTCATGCTTGCCATGCAAGCGCCGAAACCACGAGCCACCACTCCAGTCCTTTGAACGCTTTAAAGCAATAATGTGTACCTAATATTTGTTCAAGGAATGGATTAAAAAAAATTTTTAATTAGTTTTCTCAGGAAAAAAAAAGAACAATGTATGATAAGTCTGAGAAAGCTCAACTCCTGGAATGAAAATGAAAATTGTTAAGATGCTATGGAAGTGTAGTAGAGTGGAGGTAGGAGCAGGGGAGCCAGGAGGAAGGATGGGAGGGAAGAAAGAGAGGGTGGGGAGGGAGTACAGTCTGTACCTGTCAGCAGAAGAAAGGGACCAGAAGGAGGGAGGGGGGAAGTGCTTGGGTGGGGTATTAGCCAAATTATATTGTTATACTGTTTGCATGTAGGATTATGTAACAACAAATCCCATCAGTATGTACAACCTTACTGCACCAATAAAAAATGTGGAGGAAAAAAACAGATGCTTTAAGGAGCAAAACACCAGCATGATCTAGTGTGCATTCAAGTCTGACTGTATTATACTTCCAATGTTTTCTACCGCTGTCTCTGAGATCCGCAGTCTACACTTCTTAATATGGTGTAGAAGGGGATCAGCTCTCCTGGTCTTTGTCTCCCACAAACATCTGCTTTATCTTCCAAGTTATTTATGTGTGGTGTGCCCCTGGATTTTTACATAACGAAAACTTCAAAATCAAGTGTTAACAGCAAAATGATAATTTAAAAAATGGACTCTATAGCTAGAGTGATCAAATCTCAGTTCTGCTGTTCCCTAGTTGTGTGGTTCCCTGTGGTAAAACAGTTAAGGAGAATTTGCATAACGTCAATATAGAGGACAATATCTAGACCAGTGTTTGTTTGTACTATTGGTATATTAAAAGATTACACCTTGTGAATTTATTTCATAAAGTCTGTCCATCTGTTCTTGCTGCTAGAAAAAATATCTTAGACGGGTAACTTGTAAACAAATTATTTTTGAAAGTTCTGGAGACTAGCAAGTCAACGTACTAACAGATTCACTGTGCTTGATTGAATGAAATTAAATTTGGCTAAAACTGCCTGTGTATTTTGCATTCCTACATAGCAAACTGCTATGTAATTTAGGAATATATTTTTAATGACGAATAGCTGAGTCTCAGCCAATCACAACAGCCAAGGTTTAGCCAATCAGGCTGCCAAATGATTAGACCATTTTCCCATAAGGCAAATGACTCATCACACCATGCCCCCAAAATACAAATGCTGTTTCTTTGGGGCACTTCCATTTTCTCTCCATAAATAATGCGGGAGAAGCTCTCTGATATACTACTGGTTGAGTGCTGCCATATTCATGAATTGTGCTTTGCTGAAATTAACTCTGCTAAACTTAGTTTCTCTGAAGTTTTCATTTTAACAGGTGTAAGACTTATTCTTCATAAAGGGCACCCTCTTTGTATCTGTACACTTTGGAAGGGGCAAAAAGCTCCCCCTCAACCTCTTTTATAACAGTGCCAATCCCATTCATGAGGGTTCCACCCTTGTTATGGTCTGGGTATGGATTATCCCCCAAAAGCTCCCTTTGATACAGGAATATTGAGAAGTAAAATGATTAGATTATGAGAGCTGTGACCTAGTTTGAATGAACTGACTGGGTGGTAACTATAGGCAGGTGGAGCTGGTTGGACGAGGTGTGTCCATGGAAGCTTTCCCTGAAAGGGTGCATCCTCCTGGTTGTCCCTCCCCTCCTCCTCCTTCCTGATCCTGCCTTGAGCTGAGCTTTCCTCTGCTGGGCCCTTCCCCCAGGATGTGCTGCTGTACCTGGGGCCCAGAGCAATGGAGTTGGCCATCTATGGACAGAGACCTCTAAAACCCTGAACCCCAAACAAACTTTTTCTCCTTTAAGTTGTTCTTAGGTATTTTGGTCATAGCAACACACAAACTGACTAAAACAACCCTTATGACTTAATCATCTTCTAAAGGTCCTACTTTTAATACTATCACATTATGATTAAGTTTCCTTGTGATTACAGGAGCTGGGAGATATTCGGATCATAGCAAATGCTTTTTCTTCTTTCATACACCAGAAAACATCCGTCAGGATTCAAACCCTGTACTGCATGATTTTAAAGACTACTTTTTTTCTTTACACCTCCCTCTTTCTTAGATAATTGTGACTCTAACTCCAACACTCCAGTTTCACCAGTTCTACACAAAGTCAGAGCCTCAGTTTCAGTTTCTCTAATCTTTTCCCAAATTCTCACATATAACGATCTTAAAATCATCGTTTCAAGCAGTCTAGGCTTCTCACATTCTTTCCTAAAATATTTCAAAAAATCTTCATAGGTTGCAAATTGAAGTCCAACATCTGATCATAGCTAAGATTTTTAAAATATGATCTTGACATACCCTCTAATTAAGGGCTCAGAAGAGATACTTTAGCAGCTCAACATTTGAAATTAAATCTAAATTATTTTTAACTATTTCATCAACTGAAAGAATTAGCATGTACATTCAATAATAATACATTTCTGATTTTAATACATTAAAGATTACCAAACTATTCATTTAAGAAACAGACATTATAACCCCATTATCTAATTCCTGTGTTGAATTTATAGAATGTGTCATTAATGAAGCGAGTTATAGTTCTGTACTTAACTTTTTATGATTTATTAATATCTGAATATTCACTTGATTAAATTTGAAAAAGTATATAGTTCTTAGTTGCCCTGATCACACATATATACTGTGTAACATTATTTCTCATCACAGCACAATAATTTTTCAACAAGAATACATAACAGACTTGATAATAATGTACTATAGATACTTTAAAAGGTTATTTTTAATTTGGGGTAATTCTTGCCTAACATTTATATAGTCAACAAGAGATATTGATATTATTGGTATTTGACCATTGAAGCAAACATTTCCTGCTGCTTTTCTTTCAAGGTTATGATGTACATTAATTGAAACACATACAGAGAGTCTAGGGCAAGCTGCAATATGAATCAGAATTTTCTTGATATTATAGCCAAATAGATGGACAAAAATAATAAGCAATCCATCAGATATAACCACATGGTTGCAAAAGCTTTTAATCAGAATTCTCACTGATTCCATTTATAACAGAAAAATATTTAAATATATAATTAAAATTATAAAATATATTTAAAGTATAAAATATCACTTTTATCTTTTATATGTGTGGCTCAAAATAGGATTTTTTTAAAAGGCAGAGGGACAGTGAAAGAGAGAGAGAGAGAGAATCAATTTTATTTAGTTTTTCATGTAGCCTCTGTTGGTCTAACACTTAGTTATGTATGTGGTGCTGGGGTTCAAACTCGGATCCTTAACACCTGCCAGGCAAGCACCATAACCACTGAGCCACCACTCCAGCCTCTCAAAATAGGATTTTGATTGAAAGAATGGCCCTTCCTGGGGCTGGAGCAGTAACTTAGCTGTTACAGTGTTTGCCCAGCATGCACGAGTATGTAAGTTCAAAGCCCCGTACAAAGCTGAGTGTCAGAGCAATGAGGGCCATATGAAAAACTAAATGAAAATTGATTCTCTCTCTCTCTCTCTCTCTCTCTCTCTCTCTCTTTCTCTCCCCCCACTCTCTTAAAAAAAAAAAGTAAAGAAAAAAAGAGTGGTGTTTCCTAAAAATGTCTGCTGCTTACACAGACCAAGGACTTCAAGGACTTCTGCCACGGTCTTTGCTCATGCCTTTTTCCTATGTCAGCTGAGCAAACTGGCACTCATCTTTCAAGATCCACATCAAATGTTCCCCTTCTTGAATCCTGACTGCTCACACCCCGTACTTTACCTCCTAATGAATTAATTTTTTTTACTCCATTCTCCCAGGGCTCTTTGTTACCTTGATGATGAGCTTTTCAAGGATATGCCTATTCCTTTATGTATTCAGTATCCTGAGATTAATGCTAATCATAGAGCAGATGTTCAACAAAGGCCATTTGTGCTGACTTGATTTGATTTGCCTTTTTCTCTATCCTAGTACAAGCCAAGAGCTTTAATCTGTGTCTTCCGACTCAATTATTTAGAATTGAAGCCTTGCTCCCTAATCACTATGTGACTTTAGTAATCATTACATTTGCCTTCTCTTTTACTTTGTGCCTTCCACCATCTCCTTGGCCTTTTGCTATAAGATAGCTCTTGCATGGAATCTCTTGTTCACTAGAGCCATTGACTGTCCTCTCCCCACAGAGAACCTACCATTGAAGGACATGAATTCAGTAGTCACAGAGTAAGTTATAAATTATTTTATACTTCCCTATTTTCTTCTAAATGATTCCTATTTTTCTTTTATTATTACTTTCTTCCTCCTTTTGAATATTCAATTTGGCTAAATCTTTTTCACAATGAAGTAACTGAAACCAAGTGTGATTTTTTTTTGGGGGGGTGGCACGCTCCCACGGGTAATGCTCTATGACAACCATTAATGCCTGCAAATAACACAATTCAGGAAACACTGCCAAGACATTGTGACACCCTTTATTTATTTCTGTATCACATTCTACATTCATTTTAGCTGCTCAGTAGAATACAATTCAAGGTCACTTATAAATATCTAACCACAGGAAAATTATTCATAACATTATAATGCATAATCTTGAAATACTATGTTGCCACCACAAAAAAGTAAAAATGTGTTGAAATGTTTACCATTGACATAAAATGAACACAACCATATGTTAGATATTTGCACATAAGAACTGAAAAGGATCATATAAAAATATAGGGGAAAAACATCATAACAGCATGACTGAGTCTATCCCTCATTGTTTAAAATATTGCGCAACTTTTGCTTAACTTTTAAAAGCACTAGATACACAGTTTGAGTGGAAGAGTACAAAATATCCATTTTTAGGGTTTCAAAGACACATTTTCATGCACATGTTCATTGCAGCATTATTCACAATAGCCAAGATATTGAAACAGCGGAAATGTCCATCAGTAGAGGAGTGGATAAAGAACACCTGCTATACTTACAAGGGAACACTGTTCTGCCCAAAAAAGAAAGAAATCTTGCCACATATGATTGAAACTTGAGGACACACTGAATGAAATAAGCCAGTCAAAGAAATAGTGTTTGATCCCACTTATGTGAGGTATCTAATATACTCAAACTCGGAAAACAGAAAAGGATAGTGGTTGCCAGGGGTGGTGAAAGGGGAAATTGGGAGGTGCAATTTTACAGATATGTATTTCAATTATATAAGAAGAATAAATTCTAGAGATCCGCTATACAATGCTGTACCTAGTTTACAATACTATATTGCTCACTTACAAATCGGTTAAGAGAGTAGATCTCATGTTAAGTTTTCTTACCATAAAAAACAAAAACAAAACTCTATGTATATGTATATATGTAATGGATATGTATACATATGCTCAAATACTTTGGTTGCACCTTTTGCCTGCTCCATTCTCAAACTGGGAAGCCAGGGTATTGTTTTAGGAGATGAGATGCTGTGTTTCACAGCACACATATGGTATTGCCTTCAGCTGTTATGGCGGGGAATAGAAAGACAGGATCATCTTCAATATGACTTGGATCTTAACATCTCCCCAATGGCAGTGCCTGTGGTGCTATTGGGAAATGAGGAAACCTTTAGGAAATGGGGCCAAGTGGAAGGTTGTGAGGTCCTTGGGTGATGCCTTTGAAATGGTTGCAGGGACCCTGGTCCCTTGTGTCACTGTACTTCCTGGCCACCAAGTGATGAGAGGTTTTGCTTTACCACATGTTCCGTGCCATGGTATTCTACCTCACCGCATGCCCAGAGCAATGGGCCAAGAGCCTGTGGACTAAAACCTTTGAAATTGAGAAGCAAAGTAAGTTTTTAAGTTGATTCATTTCAGGCATTTTTGTCAAAGCAACAGAAAGTTTATTAACACAATCTTCCAATGTGCACTGCTCCATAGGTGAATGAGGGCTGCAGGCTTCAGCAAAATAAAACCATTAAATTAGGAAACAAAAGATTGAGAGATATAAAAATCTCCTCACTTGTAAATCCTTCGCGGACATTAGCCAGTTACAGCAGTTTGAGTTGTGGCTTGAAATATAGTTAGACTGTCATAATATGCACATTTAGTTTCCTAAGTACCTCAGATTTTCCCCCAAGCCATTTGTTCATGTCAAACAAAAATACTTCTAGGGGCTGGAGCGATGGCTCGGATATTACAGAGCTTGCCTGGCATATGCAAAGACGCGAGTTCAAATCCCAGAACTATATACATAATGAAGTGTCAGAGCAACGAAACCCACATGAAAAACAAAATAAAATTGATTCTCTCTTTCTCTCTTTCTCTCTTTCTCACTGTCCCTCTCTCTCTTAAAAAATACTTCTGGATATTAAAAAAATGATTAATCCACTGGCTAGTCTTAGAACATAATCACACTGAAAGTGTTGAAGTGATATCTACCGGAACGTAACTAAGAAAAAGAAATACTGCAGTCTAAATGTTTGTGTCCCATCAAATTCGTATGTGTAAACCCTCAATTCCAAAACAATGATGTTGGGAGGCCAGGCCTTTGAAGGTGATTAGGTTATAGGGCAGAGCTCTCGTGATGGAATTTTTCCCCCTTCTATGCCCTTATCACCAAAGCTGCCACCAAATCTTGATCTGGGACTTCCCAGCTTCCAAAACTGTGGGAAATAATTTTCTACTCTTTAAAAGCTATCCAATTAATGGTATTTTGTTTTAGCAGCCAGAATGACTGAGACAAAAAGGGTCAGAATTTGTAACCAATGTTTAGTGACCAAATGTGGAAGAAAGGCAAGGGGAAGTTTAATGTCAGTCTTCAGATTTTAGTCCTCACTTTGGAAACTAACCTTGAAAGAAAAGTTGGTTTTAGAACAGTATCTTGTGATAGTTATGATTCTTCACTATCGTTATTCTCTGCATGTTGCAGAGTGACGGTCCACTACCAAACCAGTACTCTTTTGTCCACTGCACTGTATGCTAATCCCTGAAGTGATACAGAAGAAAAAGAGGTGGCTACATGTGAACAATTGCCTCCCAAGAACATGGCTTGGGAGAAATAATGTACAAAGAGACAGGATCTTCTGAGAGGGAAAAGATGGTTGGTACTTGGAGTATGTGCAACTAGACTTCATGGCTCTGCATGTTCAGAAAATGGCAGTATTAGCATGATCTGTGGGTGGAGCTTTTGGTCCTCTGATATCAAAAGATTCCCTGCACAGCCCCATGCAAAACAGATTGGTGGTTTCTACCAGTTTAAACCATCCCTAATAAAACAACACAGTCATTACGAAAATAGCCACACACCAGAGGGGTTATCCCCAGGAAAGCTAGCAAGGATCTATTATTTTGTTATTTAATTTTTAAAAACTTCTAAAATCAGCAATGAAAGCAAGTATCTGAAAACAAGTGGGGCAAAGAATGTATTCGGGTTTTCTCTGAGTTTCAAAACATAAAAATGATGTCCTTGGTTTTTAAATTTCTTAATTAGGGGAGAATGACTCAAGCTTCCTACAAGTTTGGGAAAATCATTAATTTAAATATGTGGACTTGGTTACAGGGTTGTAGCCTACCCATACACACACACATAGGTGTGCATGTTTCATAAACAAATTTTCTACAATAGAATCCAAACACAAGCATTTGGTTAGAGACTAGTTAGGCTATGGTCTAATTATTAAATTCTTTCTTCCATGTGCACTGTGCTACCGGATAGGGATTCAGTTGTGTATAAGACTGACAGTCAGGACCCAGACCCCCTGAAGTTTACTGACATCCCCCACAAAAGACAAACACCTAAAAATAAAGTGGACATGACATGTGAGAAATGAAAGTAACACTACAAAAAGAGTAATCAGGGAAATGCAATTTCAAACGGCAAGACGCCTTCTTTGTTCATTAAATAGACAAAAATGAGAAAGATGAATAATATTGTGGTCAAGGATGTATAGAAACAAGGCCTGTAACATTTTTGAAGGAAAAATGTCAAACCTTAAATAGCCATTCCTTTAGCATGTTATATCTTTATTGTGGAATAATACATAGCAATTAAAAAGGATGACAGGGATATATACATTCATACCAAAAAACTATACTAGGATATAGTTTAACATAAAAGAATCAAGGTGCACAATGATACGTATGATGCAATTTCATTTATGTAAAAAAGGACAAACCCAGACTATGTAATTGTTATATTTTTATGTAAATTTATTGAAAAAATGTGAAAGGAAACTAAACTGTTAATGATTACCTCTAGGAGGTTGGAGAAGGAAGGAGTTTAAAGTGAAAGGATTTTAAATTTTCAAACTATACACATTGCAAATTTATGCTTATATAATTGAATATTATATATGTAGTTTTATAAAGTTAAGAATGAATCAGCCGGGCTGGAGCGGTAGCTCAGTGGTTTCAGCACTTGACCAGGAAGCCCGAGGACCCTTGTTCAAACCCTAGCACCACATACACAACTAAGTTTTGGAGCAACGAAGTCCATGTGAAAAACTCAATAAAGTTGTTTCTCTCTTTCTCTGTCTCTCTCACTGTCCCTCTCTCTTGAAAAAGAAAAAGAAAAAGAATCAGCCATTATATGGCAATTTCTTAAACTTTTTGATTTTATAGACTCAACAATATTAAAAAAAATTTCAATTTTTGAGAATTTGTAAAATCCAAAAATCAGATTAAAGCCTTATGATTCTAGTTGTGAAAAATTGCTTTAGTTTATGTACAGATGTCTGGAAGAATATTTATAGAAATTTTAATATTAGTTACTTCTATTGTTAATTCTTTGCCTTTGTTGTTTATGCCCTTATAATCAATGATCTTTTTTATTTCATTATGGATGGATGACATGTCATGTCTACCCCTCTATTTAAAATATTTGTCCCTGAAGAGGTGATAAAAGCAGTTTTAAATTCTCTAGTCATTAGACATTTGTTATAAACTTTCTTGCTACCCAGCAAAAATATAGGAATAAGTGATATATATTGCCTTCTTTCAAGGAATTAGGAATCTAATTTTTGAAGAATTGGGTTTTTGGGGTTTTTTTTAATTTGTTAGTGTATTTGGTGTTGCCTACAAGTAGAATTCAATCATTTGGAAAATAGAAAGTCATGTATCTGCTTTTTAAAACAGTTGAATGGACAAATGAAAGTAACCTCTTTTGTGCTTTAAAATAACTGCCCTATGCTCCTCTCTGACTATAATTAGCAGAATCAATTATAAGTAGAAGTCAGTCCTAATAATAAAAGCAGACTATCTGCATGTTATAGAATGCACACCTTTATACCCTCGTAGCTGAGGGTAGGGAAAGAGGGACATTCCTGACCATTTATAAGAAACCACAGAGGTATAAGTCAATAAGATGGCATCTGTGCATTACACTGCTGTATATTATCATCTAGTCCAGAGATCAGCAATGTTTTCCTATAAAGGGACAGAAAGTAAATATTTTCACTGTTAGGAGTCACACCAACTCTTGTAGAGTGGAAGCAAGCATAGATTGAATGTTTATAAACCTGCTATAAAACTATATAAAATAAATTAGTTAGCTGGATTTTGCCAGCGGGCTATAATTCACCATCCTTGAATTTTTTTTTTTTGAACAACCTTACACGATTTTAACACAATAATATAAAATGTGTATAAAATGTGTAAATATTCTGGATATTGCAGTTACCTCCAGGAGTGCCCCCCCCAATTACCCTCCCTTATCCCTCCCTTCCCTTTCCCTTTATAACTCTAAAAAAAGATATTAGATTATAAAGCATTACATCTTATCTGGATTTAACCATCCTTGAATTTTAAGCCACCAAAAGAACCTTTTCAATCCTACCTTTAATGTAGAATCATAATGCACCAGTGAAAAAAGAAGCTTTTCTACAAAGCTGGAATATTAAGGTTCAGGCTCTGCATAAAAATCACTAACCAGGGGCTGGAGCGGTGGCTCAGCGGTTTCTGCGCTTGCTTGGCAAGCACGAGGACCCGGGTTCAAACCCCAGCACCACGTACACAACTAAGTGTTGGAGCAACTAAGGCCATGTGAAAAACTAAATAAAGTTGTTTCTCTCTCTGTCTCTCTCACTGTCCCTCTCTCTTTAAAAAAAAAAAAATCACTAACCAGAGGAGACATTTGTGCCCCAACAGTATGAGGAGCTCACAGATCCACTCTCTAGACAAATGGGTGATATTATTTTCTTTAAATATCTCTGGAAATGTCCTTAAGGGCATACAGCAAATGAAGAAACATTTATTCAAGAAAATATACGAATCTTCAGTAAGAATTCAGTCTGTAGTACTTGAACCAAGACCTGTTCTCTCACTCTACTCCCCCAAGTCACTGAGAGGGAAACTCCAGACTAACAGACAAGAACACAAGGCTCATATTCCCCCCAGCTCCGAGTCAGAGGACCATCTCCATTAAATATTTCTCATCCTGCCCCAGATACCTGTAGCTGAGGCCAAATTTCAGGCAAACACTGCAGAGAAGTAGGGTTGCCTTCATCTGCCTAGGACCCACTGGGTGTAGTGTTGTTGAGAACACTGGGGCATTGTTACCCTTGCCTTGGTTCATAAAGCAAGGAGTTTCCATCTTGAATGCAAAGCTCAGAAGCACAACCAGGAGATAAAAGAGTAGAAAAAGATTTATTACCTGCAGTAGATAAGGAGAACACTGAGGTTATTTTCAAAGCAATGTTCTCGATCAAGAACAGAACCATAGGATTTTATTCAGGGAGTCTATACATATTTATATAGGAAATCAATTTAGGAGCAAGCACATTTCTAATAGAAACTGAATGTGAGAGTAACCAGAATTCAGATTTCATTAGCAATCATTACAAATTTGTTAAAGAATTCAAGGAAACAATAACTAGTGAAATAAAGTGTGATGATATCACATTAAAGAGAGGTTATCAGTAAGGAGATAGAAGTAATAAAAGAGAATCAAATGAAAATACTGTAGCTGAAAAGTGTAGCTGAAATAAAAATCCATAGAGAGACTCATTAGTACATTTGAACTTGTAGAAGATAAAATCTGCACACATGAGCAAAGATTGATGAAGATTATGCAACCCACAGAACAGAAAGGAAAGAATGAAGAAAACTGAGCAAAGCCTCAGAAAAATATGGGAACGATTAAGTGCAACAACATATGCATGATGGGAGTGCTAGAAAAAGAGGAGAGAGGAAAGGGAGAAAAAAACAACAAAAAATAAAACAAAAACAAAACATTGTTTTCAAAGAAATAATGTCTGGAAATAAAAAAAAAATTGAAAAGTAAACAGGATCAGGAAGCTCAATTAATTCTAAGTAAGAATAATGCAAATATAATCACAAGTAGACAAAGCAAAACAAAAACTGAAAGTCAAGATACATAGACAATATTAAAGCCATAAGGAGAAGAATGGCAGGTGTCTTACAAGGGAATCACAGTAAGATGAGCTGACCTGTCAGTAAAGATAGTAGAAGTCAGAAGATAGTGGAATAACATATTCAAAGTGCAATCATAAGCTCTATATCCATCAAAGTTACCTTTCAGCAATGAAACAAATATGAAGACCTTCCCCAATAAACAAAAATAAAAATTTGCTTTCATCAGGCTCACCTTGCAAGAAATAATAAAGGCAGTTTTTCGGGTTTGAATCAAGCGACCTAGACAGTAACTTGGAGAAAATATTTACAAATCATACATCTCATAAGGCACTTGTATTTAGAATATAAGGAATCATTATCTCAATAATAAAATATTAACAGCCTGATTTTAAAATGGACAAAAGATTTGAATAGATACACTTCCAAAGAAGGTATACAAAAGGATAATAAACACAGGGAAAGATGGTCATCAAGGACATTTCATCAAGGTCATTCACATAAAAAATATCAGAAGATACCACTCCATATCCACTAGAATGACTAACGAGAATGGCCAATTGAATTTTTAAAAGTGGGATAATAATAATAGGATTTGACAAAATGTAAAGAAATTAGGATGCTCATACACCACTGTTGAGAATGAAAAGGTACAGCCACATTAGAAACAGCCTCAAGCAATTAAACAGTTACTTCATAGCGTGGTAATTTAACTGATATATACCCAAGAAAATGGAAACATCTGTCTACATAAAAAATGTTACACACACACAAAAAAATGTTACATTAATGTTTATACCAGCATCATTCACAACAATCAAAGGTGAAAACAACTCAGATGCCTATCAATGGAAAAACAGATAAAGAAAATGTGGCCTATCCAAACAGTGGAATCTTATTCAGTAATGAAAAGAAATGCAATACTAATACCTGCTACCTTGAAATCATTATGCTAACTAGAAAAAAGCCAACCAAAACTGACCATTTAGCATATGATTCCATTTACGTGTAATGTTGCACAAATGTAAACCATAGAAAGGAGTATTAAACGGTGCTGGTCGGTTCAATAGTTATCATTTGAACATAATGATTTCTAAGTATTGTAAGAGCTGGCAGAAAACTATTTGAATCTGGATTCTTAAACAAGAGTCTGGGACATAGGTCTCTTCTTACTGATGAAAGTCTGCATAGTTCAAAGGTCAGTTGAGGAGATGGATTTATTAATTTTCCATTGTTGTAATGACAAATTACCACACAAAGGTACTATTACATAGTTCTGTAGTTCAGAAATCCACCTTAGGACTCACTGGGCTAAAGTGAAAATATTGTGCTTTTTCTCTGAGAAGACATCAAATGATAGATGTTACCGATCCTGAAGAGGTTCCCAATGCTCCTAGGTGGCCTGAATGGGACACCTTATCTTCCAAGAAGGCTGCAGCAACATTTGGGCTATGTCTCAGAGTTCATGGAGGCAAGACTAAAGACGAGACACAACTGTGTCTACTGATTAAGGTCATAAAGATCAAATCTGTGGAGCAGATCTTTCTCTTCTCCCTGCCAATCAAGTTGGAGATGATCAACTTTTCCTGCATATGTTCCTCAAAGACCAGTTTTTAGAGATTATGCCCATGTAAAAGCAGACCCATGCTGGCCAGCAGACTAGGATCAATTTATTTTATCATCATTTGAGACTATAAATGAACCTGTTGTCTGGGTGTTAAAATTTCTAAGGAGGTAGCCACTGCCATCAGTAAGACAGTTATCCTGACCAAACATTCCACTGTCCCATGCAATAAGGCTACTGGGAGAACAGGATGATGAGCCCACAACATCCTTTGCAAGATGACTGGCAGCTGCCGCTCTGTACTGGTGTGCCTCAGGCTCACCATCCCAGAAGCTATTGATAACAGTTGGTATTGCCTTAGCCAGGGACTGGACTTGAACCCTGGGAAATATCACCAACACCACCTTTGATAGCCCTACAGCTATCTCACTCCAATCCTCTGAAAAGAGACTGGCTCCTTATCAGAAATACACTGCTTTTATGAAAAAGACCCACACCAGTATCTATGTAAAGGAGCTAGACTTCAGCCATGGACACCACAATAGTGTTTTTATACCATACAAGAAAGTAAAATGACTGAACTGAGCCTTTGTGAGGTATATCCCTTCTGGCTAATGGCCTCTGAATAGCTAGGTCCCAATCCCTGAGACCTGTGAATGTTAACTTAGGTGGCAAAATCAATTTTTTCTATTGATAAAGTTAAGTGTCTTGAGATAGGATTTCTCTGGATAATCAGAGACAGGAAGCAGTAAGCAAGTTTGGATGTTGGGATTGCTAAACAGAATGGAAGAACCGGAGAGGAACTCAGGGACAAGGGATAGGAGATGTGATAAGAATGTTTAAGATACATGTATTCATTCAGTATAAATATTCAATAATTTAAGTTCTAAATGCTTAATAATTTAATAAATATTTAAGGGTCTACTACGTGTAAGTCAGTGGTAATAGGCAATGGATACTACCATCCATAAGTATTCATTCTTCCTTTACTGAGGAGAAGCTAAGGACAAACGAGAGAAAGATTGTTAGATAGCATGGAGGATCCTGCTCAATTTAGTGTCACCAAAATCTGTGTGGTGATAAGGTTTTGTGCCATAGATCTCACCACCTGAGTGGCAGGTGAAGGAACAGCAAATGAAAATTGGCTGGGTTTTGTAGGATGAAAGGATAGGTAACCGAGAGGGTGGGTTTAAGAGATCAATCAGGTGACCAGGGCTACAAAAAGAAGGAAAAATGCCAGAAGGAAGGTGAAGAAATTGGGAGATTGGGAGAAAATGTCATCAGTGGGTTTTTCTAGATCTAATATCATGAGAGAACTATAAAGGACTTATTGTGGAATAAAAAATATCTGAGGTCCACCACACAGTTTGCTCGTCTACCTAATATAATGCTAGGATTATAGCAGGATTTAGGGTGAAGATAAATGATGTAAACAGAAATTCAGTGTCTTCACTGAATATCAATCAGAGAGATTCAGAGGTTAGTGGAGGGGACAAGAGATACAGTTAGGGAACCTGACCTTGGAGAAGTTGAACCATGGATTAATAGCCAAGTAGCCCTCCAGCAAACAGATGGTAATTTTGAGAAAATGAAGTTATTGATGGATATTAGAGCAAGAGTTCCAGTGGATACAGCTAAGAAGGAGGAAGGAAATGGTTGTTAGGAAGAATCTTGGAAAAGGAAGTTAAGTAAAGTTAAGTAAAAAGATAAGGACCTGAAAGCAGAATGGAGGGTGTAAGTCTTCCCTTCCCTGAAGGGCTATGAAATATGTGGTTGGAATTAACAGGCTTCATATTGTTTAATGTGGCATAAGTAGTTTTAAGCCACAAAAAGTAAAGTGCATTTGTCATAGTTAATTCTATTATTACAGCTCATAAAGGTAAAGGAGGGAACCTTCTGAATCATGTATAAGAAATATAAATGTATTTAATTCTGGCAGTTCTCTGATAATGATATTTTATGATCTGCTTTTATCAAAAAGTTGAGAAAAAGTGAAACTGCCAAGTCATGTTCCTGGGCCAAAGTACACGAAAATCATTTTTTAATCACCAAAGATAATATAAACAAGATTAAACAATGGGTTAATGAGACCTTTCATTTTAATTAGTTAAGAATTTAGAAATTAAATAGTGGACTTTCCTTTTTAACAGGCACACAGTAGTGCTCCTGAGCTTTAATTTTGTGCTAAGTTAATGGCCAATCCTTGCCGATTTTACCTTTTACATAATATTTTATATAATATTTACTTCATTGTGCTTGTCCTCCTTTTTCATCCATACTAATACCTTAGGTTTAAGCCATCATCCTCTGCCTCTTGAATTATTGTAACAATGTCCTAACTGTTCTCCCTCCTTTTCTCCTCCTCCTCCTCCTCCTCCTCCTCCTCCTCCTCTTCCTTCTCCTTTGTCTCCTTCTTCTTCTTCTTTGGAGAGAAAAAAAGAATCAACTTTATTTAGTATTTCATCTGGCCTTTGTTTCTCCGACACTTTGTTGTGTATGTGGTGCTGGGGTTCTAATCCAGGTCTTCAGCATGCCAGGCAAACATTCCAACCGCTGAGCCACGGCTCCAGCCCCTCTCTTTATTCTTAAGTCTCTCTTCTATCCTCCCTACCACCAGTGTATCTTTTGGAAATCTGACACTGTCATTATCCTACTGAAAACCAAACCAGTCTCTCCACTGTCTACCATAGTCCCAACTCCTTATCATGTCACCCTAAGTTCCATCATATATCTTCTGATAACTTTTTCATTTTTTTTAGTACTAACAGTAGTTACTTATCTAATCAAATTTAGTACATTCTCATTTTTTATAAAGGAACTCTGCATTTTCTAAAAATTACCAGATAGCTTCCCAGCTTCATAAATTCTATATCTAGTCTCAAAGTAATGAATTTTAAATGAGGTGGCCTTCAGGCATGGCTATTCCATTGTCGACCACTGGGTTTTTTCAGGAATTACATAAGATTACTTTAGAGCTATAGACTGAATTTGTGGATAGGGTGCTATGGAACAAGCTTCAGGGGCTCAATATAGGATACTTTTTAAAAACTGAATTTATTGAGATATAACTCATATATAAGTCATTCATTTAAAGTATTAATTTTGATGGCTTTTAGGAAATTCACAGACATACTATATAACCATCACCACAATCAATTTTAGAGTATATTACCTCCAAAAGAATCCCCTTGCTCTTTAGCTATCACCCTATGTCCTCACTCACCCCCAACCCTAAGCAGTAATTACTCTACTCTTCATGTCTGGAATTTGCATAATCGGGGCATTTAATAAAAATTGAATCATGTAACACGTGGTCTTGTTTCTGGCTTCTATCACATAGCATAATATGTTGCTTAAGTCCTCGCAAAGGTGACGAGGCTGGCTTTGAACTCACAATCCTCCTGCCTCAGCCTCCCCAGCTGCTGGAATTACACATGTTTGCCACCACTCCTGACTGTGTGGACATATTTTTGAATAGCCTTTGGATATATACCTAAAAATGGAACTGCTTGCTGGTATCTTAATCTGTTTAGACTGCTATAACAAAATACCATGAACTGGGTGGCTTATAAACAAGAGAAAATTTATTTCTCACAGTTTTGGAAGCTGGGGAGTCCAAGATGAAGGCATTGGAAGATTCCATGTCTGGCAAGGTCCCTCTTCATAGATACCCACATTTTTGCTGTGTCCTTGCATTGTAGAAGGGGCCAAGGATCCTCTGGGGCCTTTTATTTTTTTAATGGCACTAATTTCCTTGATGAGAGTTAAGGTTGGTGTCATGACCTAGTTGTTCCCAATGCTGCTCTCCTAACACTCTCATCTTGAGGTTAGGGTTTTACTGTATGAATCTGGAACATTCAGTCCTCACTGTGTCATATGGTTACTCTATATTTAACTTTCTGAGGAACTGCCAAAGTTTTTTTCAGAGTGGTTGCTCAGTTTATTCCATGAGCAGTGTATTAGAGTCTCAGTCTCTCTACATGCTTCTCAACATGTTTTATTATCAGACTAGTGGGAGTAAAGCAGTGTCTTGTTCTACTGTGATTTTTATTTCCCTAATGCCTAATGATACTGAGCACTTTTTCATGTATTAATTGGTAATTTTTATTTCTTCTATAGAGAAATGCTTATTCAAATCATATATGTGTGTACATATGTGTGTATAAAATATGTACATATAAAATATGTATCTCTAAGTATGACAAATATAAATATATGCTTTATAGGGCTGTGATCAAACCCAGGACTGTGTACATGCTAGGCATGCTCTCTTTTGCTGGCTACACCCCCATGCCTATATATATATTCTGGATACTTGTCTCTTATTCAATATATTTTGCAAATAATTTCATTCTGTGAGTTGTCTTTTTGCTCTCTTGATAATATCCTCCAAAACAGTTTTTGATTTTTACTAAGTTCAATGTATCTACTTGTGTCTCCTGTTTGTTTTTTCATATCTAAGAAAACATTTTGTCTTTTATTTCTCCAAATATTCTTTTGACTTTGCTACTCCCTTGATTTCAGATTTCTTGGCTGCCAGAGAAAAATAAATTTCTGTTGTTTTAAAGCAATGCAGTCAGTGTGATTTTTTATGGCAGCCATAGCAAATTAATCCTATTGGCCCCATCATAGTCCCTTCCTCCCAAGATGATGAGGATCATCCAGCTGAGTTGGGCTCCAGGAGCACCCTTCATGCCTCTCTCCTGGCTTTTGGTGGCTGTTGTCAATCCCTGGCATCTCTGGTATGTCACTGTAATTTGTGCCTACATCTTATACCTGTGTTTCCACTTCTGCCTCATATAATTTCTTGTTGGAATTAGGGTTCACCTGGATAATTCAGGATGAGCTTATCTCAAAATAATTACATTAGTTACATCTGCAAAGATTCTTTTTCCCTATATTGTTACATTTACAGATTCTGAGGGATAGCATGTAATTATATTTTTTTGAAAGCTGGCATACAAACACAATTGCTCTCATGGTAATTTCTCCATACAGAAACATCAGGGAGAGAAAAGAATATATTCTAACTTAATGCTCATTGCAAAAAAATTTTAAAGCTAAAGAAAAGTTTCAAAAGAAAAGTCTTCCATAAATGCACCCAGAATATATCTGCTATGCATGATTTATGTCCTTTCAAAATTTGAATGGGTGAATCCATATTAAAACTGAAATATCATGCTATATATTATTATCCTTATTTTTACTTAATAAATTGCTATCATTTCAATCTACCAATAAATATGGAAATAAACACAATTTTTAATGTTTTCTTTACATTGTTTCATGAATATATCAAAACTTGTTGAGCCAATCTGCAATGGTCATATTTGTGTAATTTCCAAATGTTCACAACCATGAACAAATTAAGAACATTTTTGTTTTATTCAACTTTACACACTTGTCCAGTTATTGTCTTGGGATGAGTTTTAATATATAATGCCATTTCTTCTTCAGCAGTTTGAAGAAATTGCTAATAGTGTACAAGAATGAATGTTGTCTATCTTGTAAGTTAATTTACAAATATCCCAGTTAGGATTTTTGCAAATATATTCATGATATTTATCTTTTGTTTCTCCTTTTATACCAGTTTTGTTGTAGAAGTTGGTGTTTTCTACAAAGTGGTCCAAAAATTTTATGGCTAGACAAAAAAAAAAAAAAAAGAAAAAGAAAAAAATCTTTGTAAGGAGTCTGGGAAGATTTTGGTGTTCGGCAAATTTAGTGACTGGATGCTCCTTAGGTAGTTTCGTTTTAAGCAGACAGGACTGGCTCAGTTTTGGCAGAGCCAGAGGAAATACAACAGGGTCTGTAGAGATCGAGAAAAGTTGGGAAGGGAGAAATAAGGGAGATGAGGGTGATTTCATTATTTTTTCATGTTTTAAAATTTGTGTGAACTCTGCACTAAATAAAATGCATTGACAGTCTCCTCAATTCAATTGGAAATCCAACATGACGGCCAAAATCATGGGCAGGATCTTCCAAACTGAAAATAAAAATGGATCACCTAATTATGCAGACCCTAATATATCTTATCTCTGTCTGTGTCTCTACCTATTTATTTGGTGGTGGGGATGGAACCCAGGGCCTCACACATGCTGGGCAAGTGATCTGCCACTGGGCTATACACCTCCATAATACATCTCTTATGAGACTCAGAATCTGAGAATAGTGGAACTGAGAAAGAAAACACTTATGCAGAGATAATCTATAGCCCCAGTCAAAATATTTCAGCTGTGCCCTTGCCTGTTGGCTGCATTGTTAGGTAATTATTTTTAAGTAGTTTCGGAATGATGCCTTAAATATTTTTGAAGGGATTGGAAATTTTTAATCAAAGGTTAATTATTTTTAAAGTTGTTTTCTGAGAAGTTGATTATGAACTACATAAATTGTTTAGTTCAACATCCTATGCAGAAGACAGCAAGTGTAATCTTGCTCTTTCTCTATTATTAGCTTTTCACGTTCATTTAAATTTCCGTATTAATTTTTATTGCCCCCTTTCTACAGTTATGATCACTTTGCACCTTACCCTTGACACCTGCCCCTCACTATCATCACCTCTACCCTTATCTAGAAACTCTACTCTCAACTCTATATCCTGTTTACACTTAGGTGGTTTTTTTCTTCACATTTTCAGTTTCCAAACTACTGAACAAGTATGTTCGCTCACAAGCCAGGCCACATCTGCTTGCCATCCAGCTCGTTGGCATGTTTTCCATCTGGGCAATAGACTGAACCTTTGTCTTTTCAGACATTCTACTGAAACTGCTGAGAGGACAATGATAAATGATGTCTTCATAGTTTAGAATAATCCTGTGGTGTGTCCTGGATTCTCCTCTATCAGTTGGATGTTTTTCTAGTTCTGTATTGACATCACTGTCTGCTTCTTCGGTTCGTATAATTAAGCCCCCAAAAAGTCCAAATACTTCAATTCCAGGAACACCAAGATATGTTTCTAAGGTTCATTTCTAATTTTATTTTGAAGTATTTAATTAGATGTATTTGAGATTCCCATTAAACTTAGTAATTTGTTTTTTCTTAGATACAGTCTTTACTTCCCTCTCTCTGTTGTTTTGATTATTTAAGTCCCTCCAACTAGAGGGTTCTCTTTAACCCTCCACCTTTGTGTCTGTCAAAAATCACTTCAAATGATGCATCACACTGGGAGTTATGGTGACATTTTTAAATTAAACTTTTCATTTTTAGGTAACTTGAGATTCACATGTGACTGTAAGAAATAGGATCAAAAGATCTCATTGTACCTTTCCCCCCATTTCCCCAAAGGAACATTTTGCAAAATTGTAATATGATAATTCTGAAAAGAAAATTGATGTTGATTTACTCCATGAAACTTTTTCAAATTTTGCTAGTTTTACACGAACTCCCTTTGTGTTTGTGTGTGTGAGTATGCATGTTCATTTTAGTCAGCTTTTTGGTTGCTGTGACCAAAAGAACAGACAAGAACAATGTAGGGGAGGAAAATTTTATTTTGGCTCACAGTCTCAGAGGATCAGCTGATGGTTTACTACCTCCATAGCTCTAGGCATAACACTGTGGGGTGTGGACACAGGGTAATGGGCAGAGGAAAGGAAGACACCCAGGAAGCAGGGAGAGCTCTGCTCACCAGGGACAAAATATAAAGCCCAAAGTCACACCCCTAGTGACCTACTTCCTCCAGCCACACACAACCTGCCCACAGTTACAGCCAGTTAATCATGGAATTAATCCACTAATTAGGTTACACCTCTCATAGTGTAATCATTTCAACTCTGAAAATGCCTGCATTGTCTCACACATGAAATTTTGGGGAACACCTCATATCTAAAACCATAACAGTGTGTATATTTTTAGTTCTATGAAACGTGATCATGTAGTGTTAAATCTAGCATCAAAATCAACAAACAGAGCAGTTACACCACATGCTGCTCTTCTGTTACCACAATCCCCCTTCACCCACACTCCCCCAGCCATACACCTCCTAACAACCAATCTGTTCTCTTTTTTCTAGAATTTTGTCATTTTAAGAACAACAAATGTAATCATAGAGTCCATGATTTTTCAGGTTTGGTATTTTTTTCTCACCATAATTCCCTTGAAAATCATCCATGCTATTGCATATTTCAAATTTCAAATCACTTATTTTTATTATTGAATCGATGGACTATATAAGTAGTATAGTTTTTAAATGCCTTTGTGGAAAAGAACTGAGTATGGATTTCAAGAAGGCTTACTGACTCTGCTGAGGGTGGAGACCATTAATTTACAATGATTCATTTCCTCTGTTGTGTACGTTTTTGTATAGCAGAACTTGGAAGCCAAGGCATATGATCAATAAATACATGATTCAATGAATTAACTTGGGGTTGAACAGCAGTCAATTACCATTTATTCATTCATTATTTACTATACGTAGGAGAATATTTGACACTCTATGTAGATTGTTTAACCCTAAGAGGATAGTTTTAATAATCCTCATTTTATAAATGGAGAAAATGTGGCCTGTGAATTTTAATTAACTTTTCCACTCACATGGAGAGTATAAAAGAACACACGTAGAATTTGGCCCAAGGTCTCTTATGGGTTTGATGCACCTGGTGGTAACCAGT